>JAHWFP010024626.1:43803-81461 GCA_023313725.1 Lithobius niger
AGCGGCGGATGCTGAGACCGGTGGATGGGCATGCGGACGACGAACGGACTTGTAAGAGGTGGACGGGCTTGCGAACGACAAACGGACAGCGAACGGCGCTTGGGCTTCTAACGACGACGGGTTCGCCAACGACGAACGGTCTATGGGCCTCAGAGAGCTTGGGAAAGAGGTTGAAGCCTGGCAGGCTTGTTGCGGGAAATGAGTGTGAAGGTCAGTCAATGATGCGTGGCCGGAATGGTGAAACAGTGACAGTGAGAAGCATGCTGTGGTAACGGCTGGAACTGGGGGGATGATAGCGGAATGATGCCCAGTAGACGGACGACGTGATGGACTACAAGATCGGCGAACGGGAATGACGAAAGAGAAGAGAATGGCGGGCAACAGGAGCGAAGCGACCGTGACGGGAAGGCTTGAACGATGGCCGGATAGGCGGCTTGAGTATAGATTCTTCGGGTAGGCCTGTAACAGCGAGTGGGTGCTTGACACAAGGTGAGTGCTTCACTTGCTTCTTGAGTGGGACGAACAGAATGATGAAGGTCTTCGTTTAGTACGTCTGGAAACGAAACGAGCGTCGAAGACAGGGAGGCCGACACAGCAGCATGGCTGGCGTTGATTGCGGGGCTAACGATGCAGTGAACGCTGACAAACGATGCCATGAACGGACGGACAAACGTCTTCATATGGTAGGAGAATCCTTCATCAAGAGAAGACCGGCGAATGTACGAACCAGTTCCATGTAGGGATGATCAGTGAACAAAGGAAAGAACGCGAACGGTAGACTCCATCATGTAGCGGCGGGTCTTGCGAACGGGAACGGTTGCTATAACACCATTTATGGAGAGCCTGCGTGTGCTGGTCCCATGCATGCGCAGGTGGGTGTCTCAGCTGGCCGTATCTAGAGAGTTTTGATTTCTCCAAGGTAGTGAGCACTCGGGAACTGAATGCAAATAAATTTACAGGTAGTGGATATTTTCTGTCCGGCAAGTAGAAACGTATTTTGTTGATATAATTTTAATGGAAATTTTTTTATTGATTTCCGCCCCCTCCCCCGATTTAGGCTTAATGCGCGTTTCACGACATATCTGATAAAAAAAAATATTTTACGTAGTATTTGTAGTTAACATGCTATCCAAGTAGAAATGCAAATATAAACAAATGCTTATAGCATGAAAATTGTGCATTTAGGGCCACTTAAAAAAAGGAAGTTGGTTCTCGGGCATTTTTCTCAAGAAATCCGTGAGGGCGGGCGGAATTATTTATTTCCGACCCCTATTTTTCCATACATTTGGGGGAATAATTTTCTAATTTGGGTAAAATAAGGCATACTGCCTCGTAATGCTTCATACCATGTGTCCACACAATTATTTAACGACAAGAATGGCAATTTTATATTTCAATTTCTCAATAAGGGTTATTTTTGTTCTGTAACTGCCATTTTTGCCGCGTCGTTTCTTTTTATTTCCCGTTAAAAAATTGGTGCGGGAGGGCCTGAGAACCAACTTTTCTTTTTTTAATGGCCTAGAATTCCAATTTTACCATTGTTGATCTGTAACTGATTGTTGCACTGCTGTGAACCATACAGCACAAGGACTAAATGAACTAATGTTATAATTGTAAGGCCTTTTTCATATTAAAACAATACCCATACTTTAACAATTTTGGTACCGTTGCATTTTTGGTAGCACAATACACCGTGAGAACCGGTTTACCACCCGACACTAGTCGCATATGCAATAATCTCGCTATCCAACAGTTTCATACTATCCTCAGTGAATAACACAGGACAGCAGTCTGACTACAAGAATGTGTGTGCAAAGCCGACAGCACAACGACGTCATAGCACAGTTATTTCCCATTTGGGTGGGCAGTTATTTTATTCAACAAACATTGAAATGAAACTATGTCAAAAAAAATCACATTGGATCTACGCCAAAAAAAGCAATACCCTAGTGCAATTGCATACTTACGGATCAGGATCTAGCCCTGGAAAGCATTCAGGATTTACGTGAGCCATCTTTATGTGGGGATTTCGTTCTAACGAGCCCACCAGCAACCGGATTTTGGCCTCGACCAGACCATACCTGGGAATGAAAGTTACATTAGCACAAAAACGGGCATGGCTTGAAAACAGAAAATACTGCAAACAATGTGTTCAGCTAAGCCATGAAAAAACAAAAATTGTGCTTCTTGCTGGTGACTGACCAAATTTTAAAAAATACAAAATCTTTACATAAAAAGAAAATGTTGTTACAAATAAGTGTTCATTTTTTAAAGGTAAAAATGCCCGAGAAGCAAAGAAGTTTTTTTCTCCTTAAGTCGTTACTGTATAAAAGGCGATCAACAGTTACTGAAATCTTACCACTCCAAGTGATCCTCTTTAGTTGATGCACTGGTTAGAAGAACAATGTAATGCCTGGTGCAAACAAAAAACAAAAGCTGAAAGCCAATGACATAAACCCAAATATCTCAGCACATAAATATAAATAAAGCAAATGTACTACAATCTACATCACTTATAATGAACGTCAAGGAACAGAGAAAAGTTTTCTTGCATAAATTCCTAATACAACGAAACTTTCTACAATGTCTGTCAAAATACAAAATTTTAAATGTAATATTAGTTTTTAATATTCTAAAATACTTACCATTCAGTACTAGCCTAGATCGTTCAATTAAAATAAACAAACGTTAAGCTTTGCCTGGCTTCCTCACCAGATGGTACACTACTGCATTATCCGACAATGCCCAGTATGTCATTATAAACCTTACAACGAGAAGGGGGTTGGTGGGCAGGTTTATGAAGTTAAGTATTTTAGGAAAGTAAAAACTAATTTTACGTTCAACAATTGTGTTTCTTACTATCTGCAAACACTTTCCTTCAGTACTAGCGGACTTTCTCGACCCGGAGGTGGGTCGAGCTAGAAACCCAGTGCCAGACGTACTCAAATAGGACGTAATTACAGTATCACACCACAACAACTTTGTGCAAAGCGTAATTCTGTCTTTGAGGCTTCTAAATGTTCCACGCATTTTCTACAAAGTTCGTTGTGTAACATTTCTCCACAAGCTCAAAGCACCTTCGCTACAAGTCTCTCCACTGTGGACAACTTTGCTGCTTGCAGACAGTGTAGCTGTATTTTCCACTGTGTACAACTGCACAAATCGTCCTGCCTAGGCTACCGGATAGGGATACAACAAGGACTGAACATCTGGTATTCAGAAACCATTCCCTGTGCATGAAGGTTCAATGGTCAATAAAACGTTCACCATTAATTTCGCTCATTTTCAAAAAGAAGATTTTATTGACGATCGTAGTGGTTTCAAACTTATTCCAATAACGGATTTTTTTCATGAAGGTTCAGGATTTGTGTACTACACGCTACACTACCTACTTTGCGACCTCCACACTGCTTCCACCATGTTATGTTCAGGCGGGAAGTCTCGACCCTCGGCACCACTTGTAGAGATCCCACCAATTACTTTTCTTGGCCAGCTTTTTTTGTTGGGGGGGGGGGGGGGGGTATGCAGCTTGTGCTCCCCATTGACTAACAAAGGTCTATTACGACTCCTGCCTCTTGTGACGAATGTACTACACTTAGATGACGTAGAAGAACCACTGCAACGCAATAACACATCAAATTCAGCACCATAAACTTTACTTGTCCCGTAATAACAAGAAGAGCATCAGAATTGTTCAAATCACGATGGGAAGATCGGAATCGGTCATGGTCGCCTGTCCTGTCGTGTCACACTTTGTCGAGCAACTGGCGACCGACACACATCTCTTGCATTCGAGACTACTACTTCGTCATTCCCAGTGCCAAGGCTACCTAGATGATCTTGGAATACGTTCTTCCCCAACAATGCACAAACGATGTTGTCGATTACGGTTGTTTGGGGCAGCAGCACTTTCACCACACCATGCGTGGGTCTCCACCACAATAATTTTTGCAATTTTATGAAATCACAAATTTCACAACTTTTTCTTTAAATGAATTATAAAAATTATTCTTGAAGTGCTAGATAAACAATCACTAACTGAAGCAAAAACACCTATCTAATTGTCGCAAAATGCCACAAATTTCTAAAAATGGCACAAAATGGCTTCATTTTTCATGAAAAAAATTAAAGGAAAAATAATGACAACTAGCTACTGGAATGAAATTCCGTTAAGAATTATCACCGAAGCAATACTCAGGTGAATCCCCACCAAACACTGCTGTTGGCACAAGGTTACCTTAAGTGAGCAGCGATCATCATCAGTCACGTACGTGGTACGTATTTATGTTACACAGTTGAGCTGGAATTGTGCACCCATATTTCTGTGCTCCGTACGAATTTTTATTATTAAAAACTTTGTCAATATATGAGCCAAGGTGATGACGTTATCGAATTCAGATGCCATATCCATCACTGCAAAATTGCCCTAAAATCCCGCAAGCTTGTACCTTCACCACAACAAAACTCACTTGAAAATCGGTCCTAGTACTATCGCGGATTACATGTCCTTACTCTACACGGAACAGTGGCAGCTGCCATCTTGAATGGCTCAGGACACTGGATAAGGCACACGACTTGCAAGCTTAGCACTGATCATCCACGGATTGAATCTTGCAGCGAAAGGTAATGAGACCACATCTCAGAAATCCTACGCAGAATCAGAAATTACCACATTGAACGACGACGTATTGTTTCACGGAGTAGGCTCCCCATTAGGCCTAATGACGTCGGTCGACCCACCTCCTCCGTTGACCAAGTTTTCACTGACGCCCACATTCGATCTTGATCTATCCCTAAAGTCTTACATGGGCTTTCACCAAATACTTGCATGATCCTTTTTTCCAGTAAACTCCGGTGGGACCCAGAACTTTTCGACTGTATAGACGAACTTGCGGAAATAGAACGGTCTTAAATACCTTGCAGATCGTATCATCCGATCCGATTGCTCCAACCGGAGTTTATACGGGTTCTTAACAAAATCACAGTTCCTACAGGCAGGATGCAAATCACCGGGCATCTTAACGTGAAAAGATTCCATTGCATCCTCCAACGGGCAATCCACCAAACAAAACATTTTTGAGAAAAAACGCCTAAGTTTTTCGCAGAGCACGACCGATCAATGCCCAGAAGGATTGTGAGGTTTAAAATGGGTGGCATACTGGGCATTGTTGGGGAATGCAATAGTGTACCATCTGGTGAGGAAGACAGGCAAAGCTCAAAGTTTGTTTATTTTGGGCACAAGAGCATTAAATTGAGCGATTTACGCTAATACTAGAAGTATCGTTCTTTCAAACCAATAATTTGTTAAACAAGAGTACCTTACAAGTTATAAGTAGTGACACCTGTACCCTAAATACAAAATGTTAAAAAAAAAAATGAAAACTGCCTGTCAAACAACATCACGCCAAATAAAACTTTTCCATAAAAATGTAAAACACCGGAAACCGCCAAATGTGTGACCAAATGCACAATCTGTGGTTATGAATAAACAGGTTTTCTACTGGTCAGATCAAAAACTTTCCACCAATTCCAGTAAAACAAAACTAAAATAATGGGATATGAAGACTAGATCATCAAGGGAAAAAAAAATGAGACCGGTTTCATTCTTACATCAAGTGGGTGAGAAGCTACAAGTCAGTTAAGCTTTGAAGCGCAAATGCAGTCCTTAAAGGTTAAATAAAAAACTTCATCACGGAAAAGTCAGCGATTAGGCTTACTTACAGCCGGAAGTCATTTTTCCCAGGGAAGACGGAAATTGAGGTCAACTTTGCACACACGCTTCCTGATCGCGAATCCATTGGTTATTAAAGAGGGTTTGTGTGGTTAGAAATTAGTTTTACCGTAAATCCCAGAATTTAAGACCACGGTTTTGTATCCCAACATAAGACCGTGACTTGTATACAAGACTACGGTCTTTTAACTGAACCTAAAATAGCACAGTGATTTTGTCTTCTACCAGTTATGAAACACTTAATACTACCACCAGAAGGTAAAAAAAAAATACTCTGGAATGGTATGCGTCCTACTTCAAGCCTGCCTTGAAAAAATAATGTGACGGCATGTTTGTTGCATTGGTGGTTGTATTTTTTTTTTTTTTTTTTTTGTCTAGCACGCAATTCATATCCAACTTTGGAGACAAAAATATATGTGGATCGACTGAACCCAGGTTTACTGAATCCAGACCGGATCCTGAGCCATCAATAGGTTTTACGGATCGATCTGGAATCCTGGATCTCCACCGGACCTCGTTTCCCCCCCCCCCCCCAACTGAGGAAGGATAAGTAAGGAGAAGGATAAGTAAGGACTTATTAAAATGTACTGTCCCCACGCGTACTTTCTTAAAGACAACTACCTCATTATGTTAGTGAATTCATGTTAAATTTTTTATTATGGCCTCGTAAGTCCAACATTTCTAGATAGCACCCGTCATAACCAGAAGAAGCCGGAAATCTTTGCCTTTCATTAGATCGGATTTCTGTCCTCTCCTGGTTCTGAAGGGTGCTAACTAGAAAAGTTGGACTTAGAAAATGTTGGGTCGTCCGTTTTTTGTGGACCACCCTGTATATGGGAAAGTACTAGCCCGAAAATCTTTGCGGTCCGTATGCAAAAGCATCTCAGCAAAGCATTGCATGCTTCAAAATTTTCGCTTTGCGGCTACATAGCTTGCACCATGGTCGAGTGGAGGCTTGCACTGGGATACCAAACAAACGTACTTTTTATCCAAGATGGCTGCTCATGCTACAAGCAGCACAGCAACTGTAGTCATAACACGCAAGCAACCTAATAATAAAATCTTAGCATCCATTAGCAGACATCAACAACGTTTTTGTTGGGTATAGTCAATTGATGCAACCTACTTCCAGAACCATTCGTGTCAATTAGGTAGGTGGCCCATTGATATTTGAAAATGCACCAAACTGATTAGGCCTAACGATATCAGGCACAACGATGCAGGCATTTATTGCATTTAAAGAACAAATTGTCAACAACCATTCTGACAGATTTAGTGCTATTCACTTCCGGATATTAAGAATTTTTGGTTATAAGGAATCTTTTTTGATGTCCCGCGAGGTTCTTTGTAAGTGATATTGACTGTACGTTTAAAAATATGGTTGAAAAGAAGTAGTAGATCCCACGGTTGTAAGTCGATCGGTACCTAAGCAAATCGATTACAAGTTTTAAAATTCTAATATTAGTTGCATAGGCCAAGAGAACACGTTTCAAAAGCATGTTTTGAGTTTAAAGACCATGGTCTTAACAACAAAACTTTTTCAGGAACCCCTTGCACTCGTAGCACTCTCTTTCCCCATTTTTAAGACCATGGTCTTAAATTCGGAGATATACGGTAGCTGAATTACGTTGGATTTTGGAAGAAAGCAGATCTTATAAACTAAATTTGTAAATAAATGAGAATAAAGGCATTGCATTTTCGCTAGACTGAATCCAGATAACGCACGGCATTGATCAATCGCGTAGGCCTAATTGCAGATTTTTTCATGAAGGAGTAGTACACAAGTGCCCGTGAATCACGTTGGATTAAAAGTTGATTTTGTTAAATGTCTAATTTTGAAAAAAAAAAACCGACTATTTAAGGGAAAAGAGTTCATCTTTTCATCTGTGCGAAGATTCTACCGCAACAATTTTCCAGCATTAAAACATCGATTTAACGTGTAGGCGGTAATTGGACCATTTCATGATTTTGACTTTAAAACATTTTAGGTGGTACACGGTAGCTTTGTCAGGGCAGTTAATAGGCGATTTACGGTGTACACTTTACAGATGGTCACCAGAACAAAATGGCTGTGCTGTATCACACAACTACAGCTATATTAGCTACCGAAGAAATGTTCATAGCAGAAAGGATTTTGGGCTGTAATACACCGAGTCCTTCGATGAAATCGCTAATTTTCGTGTTTTAGTACGAAATTCCTTTCCAGATTTAATTTCCCTGAGGCCGAAGGTCGAGGTAAATTTACTGGAAAGGAGTTGAGTGCTAAAACACACAAATTATAGCTTTCAAAAAAGCAGGAGTGGTAGTAAGTGTGAGGATTTTTGTTTTCTTTCTACAAAACGATTGTCACTAGATTCCTCTTGGTAAGAAATTAACACTAGCACCACCTGTGAGACTAGTACTTATTTAGTCTACAAGTCTCACAGGTGGTGCTAGTGTTAATTTCTTACCAAGATGTCTTCCAATCATCGCAGTAATCGTCGGTTGCCGATTTTCCAGTCACTAGATTCGACATCAGATTTTATTTATTATTAAAAAAAAAAGGAAATCAGTCAAATTAAGGTAATTCCAACTGTTACTCTCGGGACAGAGAGCGGCAATTTTGCTAAGAAATACATAAGATCTCATACAAGCCACAATCGACATGAACCGAAGTGCACTTCTGGGTCTACTCTTCCTGAAGTATTTAACACTCAATTTTTAACTTATAAAATTATAACTTGACTTATAATTTATTAACTTATAAAATTATTAATACTAAAAGCACAACTTTAAAAGATAGTTTATCAGGTTTAGACTTTACGATGTTATCCTCTATTTGGCGTAGTGCTCCTACCTCTCGTCGCATTTCGTCATCCAGCCTATAATTTTGTTTGCTTCAGCATTGGTATTTCATGTTAAGTAGACCAAAACATCATTTTTATGCCGCTCATTCACAAGTTACAAATAATGCTCCGAATCCTGACGAGAAGCGGCTTCGTGTTTCCGTGAACACGATTCAAGGTGGCGTCATTGCCCTAATATGGGCACAACTAGAATGAAAACAAACCGCTTCTTCTAAGTGATATATACTGTGTAGATCTGTAGTTTATTTGTTGGTGACAATTCAGCGACGAAAGTATAGGGCCAACTGTGAGTTTTTCAGTCAAGTCGAGCATGGTGTTCGTTTTGCAGAAAGAACACAAAAATTCTCAGAAGTAACACCAGTTCCTCAAAATAGGCTTTTAATAGACATTAGCAGATAACAAAGCCAAGGACGGATTTTTTTTTCACAATAAAAGCTTCAGTTTCTCCACAAAGCAATCCACAAAACAAAATACTAAAAGCACAATGTATACCAGGAACGTTTTTACTAGTACAAGTCACTTCTTTAGGTAAAGAAAGGAAAAGAAAAAAATCTAATCAATTTCGGTTGAAACTGTCCAGAGTTCTACGAGTGATGACAAATACAAAATTCCGAGCTAAGAAATAAAACAAAAGTTGCAAGTTATCTACTACTCTTGAGAAATATTTTTAGATTACTGTATCTGGAACACGGTTAACTGAACCCTCATTGCGCTACCTTGATATTGTTTCCTAAACCTGTTAAAACCTGTTTGGTGGAACCAGGGGGACTGGACAAAAGTTCTCGGGGACGTCTTTTGTCCAGTCCCCCCCCCCCCCCCTCCCGGTTCCAACATTCACAAAAGTAGTAGTACTTTACAGGGTTCCTTGCAGTTCCTGCGACGCTGGCAATGTGAGGGAAACCCGAATGCAGCTTCATGTGAGGCTTACCGAACATGCTAGTGCCGTCTCCAAGTTGGATCGCAAAAACGGCGTCACCAAACAGGCAAGAATGTCATCACATCCCATTGCATGGGAGAAGACAATTTTACTTGAAACTAAAGCTACACCGATACTGGATCGGATCGGCTGCCGATATCAACGGTATCGGTAACTTTCACAGAAATATCGACAACTCGGGAACCGTTCGAGATAACGATATGCGGTTCGCGGCAATTTTTCAGGAAATCACTGAGTATCTTCCTAGCTATGTTTTAACTATGGGTTAGTATTTAAATTTTTTTTATTTTAATAATTATTGGACTTTTGCAGAAAACTACACCTTTTATGAAAAATTGGGGATACAATTTTGGATATCGGTACCGTTATCAGCAAAATTTTGAAAACCGGTTCGGTAAAGTTGGTATTACTGCAGCCTTACTTAAAACGAATGTCTTGAAGGACACCCATCTCCGAGCATTGGAGTCTCTTGCCATCAAGCGCTTTGAGCTTAATGCTAAACCGCTGATGAACGTAGGTAACCCAAGGTTTTGCAACATCAACCATCTGGTTAGGCCAGAAATGGGCGTCGCTTTGGATAAAAAGTGGGGGATCGAACACTCAACGAAGATCAGCGGTACAGCAGACTAGCACAGATTTTCGAGTATTTGCTAGCTGACAATCAAGAAGAGATGTAGTGCTTTTTCGTTTGTTCTATATTTATTTTGGTCTGAAGAAAACGATAGGACTCACCAAAAATTTACAGTGTACTCTCAAGTTAAGAGTCAAGTGTTCTGCTATGGTGGTAAAGTGTATTTTGGATTTTATAATGTCTTTCAATTACCACTGTATCATACGGTTAACCGTTTTTTTCTCGAAAGGACCACCTGTCTTCGTCAGGCTATCCCACTACTTTACAATCTTCTATCTACATCGCTGCAGTGTCATGTCCAAAGGTACATTTCTCCTTCTATAAACTTAACTGTTATTTTTCTTATGTATGCCATTTGGTTATATGAATTTTTTTCTGAACCCCAATTAGATCCAGTTAGTTCTGATAATAGAGACGTAGTGCTGCTGAAATTAAACTTTCCAAGATACTGGTATCGAATAAAAATAACTCCGCCCTCGGTTATCAATATAGACCTTGGTTTACTTTATAAAGTACTGTTAGAAAATGTGTTCTTACTTGTATTTCCCAAAAAAATTAGGTGGTTCAAATAACTTGGACCAATCAGCTTTACCTAACATGATTTCATCTGTAATGACAAGACCTGAAGAAAACAGTCGATTACGCAAAATTAAAGACAACATTTTAGACGAATGCAGAGTACAGTAAAATGCCGATTATGCGCTCTAATTCAGACCAACAATAGCGCAGATTTCTGGACAAGTAGGTCTATGTATTAACCTGTTTACGCCAATTTCAGTTAAACCATCGGTAAAAAGGGTAAAAGGGTTATTTAGGCCGTAAAAAAAAATTGTTTGTTCTCAAGCCCTGCTGGGTCACTTTTTTTGAGCTAAATAAAAGAAAAGTAACCCGTAAGGCCGTGAAAAGAAATAAGTTTGTTTCTCGGGTATTTTCATTCAAAAAGTAACCAGGCCACCAGGCTTTTTTTTTATTTTTTATTTTATTGGAAGTAACTCAAGTCTTACTTTCAACTGCTCAAAACACTTGCATTTTAATTTTACGGAAAAACTTGCAAAACACTTAATTTTACGGAGCTGAAAAGTGGTTAATTTAGGCTAAATAATACTTATTTTCAGCAAACTGAATTGCTTTTCCTTGTAACGGTAATAAATTTAGCTTGAACTAGCAAATAAAAAGCATCGACAAGGGTAAATTTGACCACCAGGCAGGGCCTGAGAAACAACTAATTTTTTTTTCGTAGCCTAAAGCTTGTCTTTTTGCTTAATTTAAGCCCAGCAGGACACCTTTAATAGGGGCAGGGAGAACCTGAAATGAACCCTTTTATGCCTACAACAAATATGACCATTTATTAAATCGTCAACATTAAGCTACAAACTTTTTTTAAATCACAGTTGTGCTCATAATAATAATTAGGACTACCAGAGAATAGGCAACAATTATATTGCAATGATCCTAGATAATGATTTTAACTCATCTCACCCTTAGTACTGGTAACTGCAGTATCACAGCAGTTCAACATGGATGAAATATTTTTCACAATCTATTACTACTAAGGCTGTACCGAACGAACCAAACTGAACAAACCTTAAATAAGCCGAACACCGAACACTTCCGAACCGAACAAAAATGTACCAAACCAATCTATCTTAAACTAAATGTAAAAGTACTCAGTTCACAAAGATTCATCAAAGCACAAGTTTCTTAACAAATGTAGGTATTTTCACATGGACTTGTAAGTTCATAGATGTTGAAACTCTGTTTAAACATAAAAAATCTCCATTACTTTTACATTTTCCCTTTTAACTTCTGAACCGTTACAGCTAGGAACTTGTGGTTTGGACCAACAGAAAGCTGGTGAAAAAACCTTCAAAATGGTGTATTCAAACATCAAAATCCGTCGATTAGAAGTGAAAATATGTTCGGTTTGGTATTTTGCGTTTGAAAGACCGAACACCGAACCGAACCGAACACCCTCTGTTCGGCCATGTTCGGTTCGGTACAGCCTTAATTACTACACAACCCGTAGCATAAATGGTTTTATTATTGTCTGTAACTCTATTGTACTTGATTTCAACCGTTTCCTAATCTTAAACTTAAAACTTGCATTACGAAACCAGGCCTTAGTTTATGTTATAACCCTCAAATTTAAAAATAAACATTATTTGCACATAAATGGGAAAGGAACAAATTAATAATGAAAATTAATGAAATTAGAAGTTTAACAGAATGTTTTTAGATTCCATTTACTGCGGAGCTGCTCTCGTGGCTTATCAGCAGGCTGCACTAGGCGACTGGATCCGGCAAAAGTAATTGATAATTGAGATTTACAAAAGTTCTGTATTACAATTTGCATTTTACAACGTAAAGAAAGTTCAATTAAATCGTGTTTAAACAACTGTATTACTTAATAATAACGTATTAATATTTAAACTTGACTGTGTTTACTGGCAGTGGAGTTCCTTCCAGATATCAACTTACGATAGCTACTTTTGGAGGCTTGCTCTGCCATCACTTCATTCCAATTTATTTCCTTTAAGCATGTTTGACTTTAATTAAACCGATATAAATTGCACCCGAAAGATCCTTACACTATTAATGACAAAAGGAGGCTATTAAAATAAAATAGCTGGCTTGGTTGTGGCGATTGTTCCAAAGGTAAAGTGCTTCATAAAAGGCAATTGGAAAATGAAGACCAATGTAGTTTCTTTTGAATTTATTTACTTTTTCAATAATTGTACATTTTAATCCTTTCGGGTCCAAACGACGATATCTCATCGCATCAAAACCATGCCTACAACGCCCAATGAATGATTCATTGTCGCCTCAGTTCAAAACACTATTGCAAAAAATAAAATTACAACTGCGTAACAGAGTTGTAATTCCGATTAAATTAGGTATTTTGCATGTATATTTTGGGCTTATTTAATTCAATATCATTTTTTAATCACCTTAATTGGTTTTTTTGTTGGTAGTGTCGTCATGACATTAACATTTAACATGGCTTTTGTTTGCTGAAAATAGCCCTTAGCTCAAGCTTAGCTCGACATTTTTAACCTCCGTCAGTATCGCGAGCTACGATTGGTTCGTTCGTGGGACGTGATGGATCCCAGTCTTACGCGAAGTGAGTCAAGGTCACAGCCACTGGAACTAGCACGCACGCATTTAGAGCGCGATGGCGGCCGAAAACAGACCGTGAATAAAACAACTAGTACGGTATTAAAAACTTAAAAAAAAAAAAAAAAATTCGGAAGCAGTCAACAATGCTGTAATGGAAGAATAACCAGTGGAGGTTATCATTTCAAGGTGTCCTGGGTACTGCAAGTTGAATATTTTCTTAAGCACATTTACGTAGTAGAACTTTACAGTTTTTTTTTTTACTCTTTTAGGCTTAAGCCACGATATCGTCTAAAAAAAAATCTTAATAGGCCGGAAGAACGATATATTGTATGCTCAGTTCGAATTGCGTACATCGGAGGTGTAAAAAAAAACAAATTGCGTACATCGGAGGTGTAACTCTAATTTTGGAATGTATATTTTTGGTTTAATTTCATTCAACATCATCTTTTTATTGCCTTAATTGATTTTTTTTTGTTGGCATCGTCTCCAAAATTGATGCGATATTGATTTTGTTTGCTGAAAATAGCACTGGTTCAAACGATCATGTCTCCGGAACAAACACAACGCATAGCCTCCATCTTGGTCGTGTCCGAGAGAGTGTGATCCTGTTTTCCTTGCCCACGAAAAATATGTCATCAACTCATATGTCACATCATCGTTGAGTATGTCATCGCCGCCATCGTGACCGGCTGCCCGCAATCAACGCGCATGTGCTAGCCCAATGGATGCGACCTTGATTCGATTCGAGTGATGTCACTTGGGACCAGCCCCCTTAGCGATGATGGGTCACATGTCTTGAATGAAACAATCGGCACTTATGATACTGAAGAGTTTGAACAAAGGCCATTGAAAACGGCACATTTCATTCGAAAAATAGTGGCATGACATAGGAGTTGATGTCATTTTTCACAGACAAGGAAAAAGGGGTTCCCCTCTCTCAAACGCGACCAAGGTGGCGGTTGTGCGTTGTGTTTTTCCGGAGACAGGATCGTTTGAACAAGGGCTATTTTCAGCAAACAAAAGCAATTTCACGTCAATTTTGGCGACAATGCCAATGGTAAACAACAGTTATGGTACATGTAATAAAAAAGATGAGTTATACCCCGTTATAACAATACCTCTCACAACAATAAACCTGTTATAACAGTGCTGTTTTTGAAGCTCTTCAAGCAATAATGCATGCAAAAGTGCTTGTTTATAACGATAAACCTGATATAACATTCAGTTTCCAAACTCCCATGGACTATCGTTATAAAGAGTTTTCACTGTATGGAATTAAATTACCGTAAATCCCCGCAAAGAAGCCCATGGGCTAATAAACGAAATAATGCATTTTTGTAAACGACACTAATGGCTAAAATGACTCGCTTATAAACCCAGGGCTTATATGCGAAACGCGGTTTTTTTTTTAATATTCTTACTAGGTTGTATAAAAACTCGCACTGTTTATTAAATAAATCGTTAAATTTTCCTTAACGTTTTAAGAAAGTAAGTTAAAAAAATAAATTGTCGTCGCTAATGGAGTGAGTTGGTATTTTTTCCGTCACCCATGGAGTGAGGCACAAACGAAATATTTATTTTTGCGAAAACTATTGGACACTATTATTTCAAACTTACTACACGCACCCAACAGATATCCATTAAGGTGCACAGAAAAAATCAAATAAATGGCTTTAATTGTTTCAAAGAAACTTTTTTTTTTGGGTAATGAACTAAAATTTAAAATCTCCGTGTTGACAAAACGCGTCTGAAAGTCGGCGTTGTTAGGCTAAAAATCGTTGCTCCCACCTGACAGGCGATAGTGTGAAGGTTTATAGGCTCCTTTTCCATTTAGTTTTGCGTCGTGGCTGTTGTTTTAATTTTTTAATGCTGTGAAACATCATCTTTCTTGTGATTTTCAACGATGAACTAAAACACAAGCGCTCACGTGAAATCCGAAGCAAGCGGCGGCGGCCATGCTGGAATCATGCATCAGCCAATGAGAGTGCGTCAAATCGGTCACGTGGTGCCAACAGGCCAATGAGGGAACGCGATCTTCAAATGCTTTGGAAAGTTAGTTTGAAACCGCCAGAAACGGCCTACTACAATTCGCCTGATTGGCTAATGCCAAATGGCCGTCGAGAAAATATGTTGAGAGGCCTGGATTTTTGGGAATTCCAGCTTTCCAACGAATCCAAGATGGCGGCGCCCAGTGAAATCGTTCGATCGCTACCGCTGATCAAAAAAAGACCAATTTTCTGCTTTCTAACTTACGAAAAAAGAACGAGAACGACATTTTTGCAGTTTTTAGTGAGTCTACACTCAACTAAAGTGCTTTTTACAAAATTATAGACGTCGGTAACAACGTTTTTTTTTACAGAAATCGATGGACAACACGTCATGTAGCGAATTTCAGCTTTTCTCTTTTCAATATCTTGGCCGCAAATTGCGGTTTTTCGACCCGCAGTTTCCCTTCAAAGTTGAGATGATTTTTTTTTTTTTCACGGCTTAACCTGGTTACAACGGGGCAGGTCCGATTTGCAAAACTTTGTGTCAGAGGACCAATTAGAGGCCCTGGATAGAACATATGTTTTTATTCCTAAAATACCTATGCTACCGAATACATTTTTGCAGTTTAATTCGGGACGGTATTCTGGATGGAAAACTTATTTTCCATTCCTCTGCCCTGGATGGAAAAATGTCTTTATCCCTACAATACTTAGCCAATTTCGTTTTTTAATTACAGACAATAATGGTTATTTGGGAAACTTATTCTGGCATAAAAGAAGAAAAAAAATCCTCGCAATGTTTTTTTCCTCAGACTTAATAGGTTAAATAAAATATTACATAATAAAATAAAATGGCAAAGGAAACAAATACTTGATTTATGTTTTCGGGGAAATTTGGTTCGCTTACTGGGGCATTTAGAAGATTGTCGACACCTGCCCCCATAAAATCATTGTCCTGCATAGAAGCTCATATCCGGAACATGGGCTTAAATTCGAAAATAAGCCCAGGGCTTATATGCGGGGATTTACGGTAATAGAAAATATACGTTCCAAAATACCTAATTCAATCAGAATTATACCGCCGAATTATGAACAAGGCTTAGAACTTAGCGGACAATTTATCATCGTTGGGCTCATTCGCAGTTGTTTTGCTATGACGATATATCGTCACTTAGGCCTGAAAGGGTTAGTACTAAAGCTCGGCCGATACCAACTTTGACTGATCCAATACCGATACGGTCCGATGCTACATCCCCGATACCGATAGTTCAATGCATTACTTCCAAAAAAGTTGATGTTTCTTTCATATTCAGAAACAAAATTTGATGAAAAATTCCGAATCTCAAAGCTCTATGAGCAAGCATCTTGCAGTAAAGTGCATTTTTTGTAACCCGTTTTTTGGTTTTTGTTAAATAATTTTAGAACGACTGAAGCTATCGCTCTGAAAATAGCGCCATTGGAAAGCTCACGAAAAAACGGTTAAAGTGGTGTATTGGAACATCAAAAACGGACAATTTTTATCGGTTTCGCAAAAACCGATATTGACCAAAACAGTTAGCCGATATCGACACCGCTAGCATCGGTGCCGATACCTATGCCAATATCGGTATCAACTGAGCCTTAGTTAATACACATTGTAGACATTTAATACAAACTCATGCAGGTGTTAAAAATGTGATTAGTATATAAGCTCTGGGCTTGCAAGCGAGTCATTTACCATCAGTGTTGTATGGAAAAAGCATTATTTTGTACATAAACCCAAGGCCTTATTTGCAGGATTTACAGTATCAGTCAGTTTGTTCTCAGCATCGAGTTGTTCTCCCAACAAACATGCAGGATTCACGATTCAAATCACAGTTATTTATTCCAATTTGTGTTCTCGTTACCATTTTGCCATGCTTCGGCAACCATACATATTGCATGTTTAATGTCGATCGATTTCGAAAAAGTAAGCAGGGCATCTTCAGGATCGTTCTCTTCAAGGTGCAACTTGTGCAGCAATTGTTTTCGGCCGAGTCTTAACGTAACGAACACACCTTGATCCACGGGCTGAATTAAAGCCACTGTGTTCGCTCAGAGAAAAAGTGCACAAATATTTCTACCTTCACTTTTATAATCAATGTGACGCGGTGAGCCGGAGCATGGTCTAATAAAAGCACTGCTTTTGGGAGGCTGGCTTAATTCTACAGCATGCTGTCGAATAGAGGGAAAAAATTCATTGAAGAACCAATTTTGAAAAATATGTCGAGTCCATCCAGCACTTTTTTTGGGCGCAATAATTCACTGGAGAACACTTCTCGTAACATCTTTAAAAGCGTGAAGATTTTTGGCCTTGTCTATCACTGATAATGTAATCTATGCATGCCGGAAGCATTACCGCACACTAGCAACGTGATACACGTTTATTTTGTAACCAGGGAAATGTTTTCACTTTTGGTTGCAAACGTATTTTCCGGCAATGATTTCCAGTACAATACAGTTTCATCTGTGTTGTACAATTAGTGTGGAAAAACCTTAAGAGCAGCAGAGTTCACCTTTGCAATGAATGGCTCAACAGCCCCAAAGCAGAATTTTCTGCCACTATCTGCGACACCAATTGTCTGTCGGCATCTGCAGACGATTCACCTTGAAAACTCCCAAAAGAATCTCATGCCAGCAATTTCATAGCCATCCAGTGCTTGCTTTAAAATAATTTTCTCCATTAATCTTCTTATTGAGCTGCAGTGCATTTTCATTAGTAGCGGTCCATTACCTGCAATTCTCTGGCTTCTTTTTGAAGAAACCATTATAAAAACAGCGTCAACAAATCGTCTTGCGCCACGTGTATTGCTTTTCTTCCCTTGGTGTCGCCGTCACTACCCTCAAGCTTCGATGCGTAATCAATCAGTTTATCTTCACTGTTCCTATGTCTCTAATCTTAGTTTTCCCTAGATCATTTACCAACGATAAGGCATTAATTGTTGCTCCACGATTTAAATGTTTTATTATTTCGCTTGGATGCCATTTTCTAAACAAGGCAAGTATGCCATAGTCTCCTACAGTACACGGTAAGGCCATCGCGTCGCGCAGATTGTTGGCGTGCAAATAGTCGGCTTTTTACTGCAGTTGTTTTTGTGATGACACCATTAAACAACAAACTCGGAAAAATAATACAGCCAAGGAAATTCTCAGTTTACCTTTTAATTGCATGTAACAATTATTTTGTCATACAAGCCTCTGGAAAAGGCATTCGCATACATGTAATTGTTACAAAATAAAACACACTATTACATCGACCAAGTACGGCTACACAGACTTAAACGAAGTCTCTCAACTACCTCACCTTGTTTAAACTCCTCAATCATAATTGTTCTCGTGGACTGTGAGACGTTAAATGTTGAATTTTGTTGAGGGTAGGCAGGAGTGATGATGGGCATTAAATGAAAACGATCAGCAACATTTACCTACAACAAAGCAGAATAAAAAATGAACACAAAGAATGAGATCAGTAGCATAAAGCAGTGACGTAGGAGAATAAATAATGAGGTCAGTGGCGTAAAACAGTGATGTAGGAGAAAAAAGGAAGTACCGTAAATTGTGGATTAAACACCCATGGGCTTATGCATTTAATTTGGCAAAAATAGGGGGGGGGGGGCGGGCTTTAAATCAAGCATTATCAATTTTTTTAACCTTTCTGGCCATCTATTACAGAAAATTCGAAGTTTTTGAACGATATCTGAAAGCCCAATTTTTACATTCTTTTAATTGTTGTGAAGAAGGGAAGAGGCTTAGGTGAGAGATGCCAGGCCTTGTGCAGGTGCTATAAGTTAAAGGAAGAGTCCACTACAGGGAGGGAGAACGGGCCAGTAAACATAGCAAACAGTACTATCTTTATTCACATCATATAACTTTTAGGCAATTTTTCATAGAAAAACGACAATTTGAGGGGCGGGCTTTAACTCTACTATTTCATGATTTTGTTTTTACAGCATTTTAGGGGGTAGGCATTAGCTTCAACTGGGCTTTTAATACATGATTTACGGTTATATAAATTTATAATACAGCAATCGGTAAGCCTGGATCCATACCGATAATTGCAGTATCGGCAACTTTCAGAGAAATATATAGATAACACTGGAACTGTTTGAAATTACGACATGCGGTTCACGGCATTTTGCTCAGGAAATCACCGAGTATCTTACTAGCTATGTTTCATCTGGAGGTTAACCGTTTAACGAGCGAGTTAAAAAAAAATTGTCGTCGTGCACGGAGCGAGTTTTTTTTTTTGCACCTATGCCGGAGTGAGGCACTAACGAAATATTTATTCTTGCGAAAAATATTGGACATGATTATCTTAAAATTGTTACGTGCACGCAAGATATTCATTACTGCGCACAGAAAAAATCAGATAAATTGCTAATAGTTTCGGAGAACCAAATTTTTAATTACGGGCTGTAACGAACAAAAAATTGAAAACCCCCCCGTGTTGAAAAAACGCGTCCGTAAGTCGGCGATAGTTAGGCTAAAAATCGTTGTTCCCATCTGATAAGCGATAGTGTGACTGCTTATAGGCTTTTAGTTGTGCATCGCAGCTGCCGTTTTAATTTTTTAATGTTGTAAAACATCATCTTTCTCGTGAGTTTCAACAGCGAACACTGAACACAAGCGCTCACGCACAGCCACCTACAGTAAAGGCCGGATCATATCAAGAAAAATTAGGCAAGTAAAATCAACCATTGACATAGAAGGAAGCACAAGTTTGCTAGGTGCTGCCATCTCTACACCAAGCGGCGAAATTTCAAACTAACCGAGCACGGTTCCAAATTCTGTCAACAAATGACGCCACTTGGCAAACTTGCCGCGTCGTTATTTGATTCGCCGTTTTGCGGAGCATTGTTGGAGGCAAAGATGATATGGCCTTTACTGTAGGTGGCTGTGGCTCACGTGAAATCCGAAGCCATGGCGGCCATTGTGAAATCGCCCATCAGCCAATGAGAGCGCGCCAAACCGGTCACGTGGTGCCACTTGCCAATGAGGGAACGCGATCTTCAATTCCTTTGGAAATGCAGCAGGAGACAGCCAGAAACAGCTTCTTACATTTAACCCGATTGGCCAATGTCAAACGGTCATCGAGAAAATGTGTTGAAATGGGGAATTCCAGCTTTTCAATGAACCCAAGATGGCGGCGCCCAGTCAAATGCTTCGATCGCTACCGCTGATCGAAAATGAGAAAGTTTTTGCTTTTGAACTTCGGAAAAAAAAACAAACACCACATTTTTGTAGTTTTTAGTGAGACTACACTCAACTAAAGTGCTTTTTTAAAATTATAGACATCGGTAACAACGTTTTTTTTACAGAAATCGTTGCACAACATATCGGGTAGCGAATTTAAGCTTTTCTCACGTCGATATTTTGGCCGACAATTGCATTTTTCGACCCGCACTTTCCCAAGAAAGTTTCGACGTATATATACGTCGTTGCTCCATTTCGGCCACATCGTTGCTGAAGTATATGTACGTTCATGCTGCTTAAAGGGTTAATAGTTAAAAATTTTTATTTTAAAAATTATTGGATTTTTGTAGAAAACTACACTGATGAGGGAAAACTGGGGATACCATTTTGGATATCGGTATTCGAAAGGTAAAGTCGGTAACGGTGCAGCCTTAGTAATTGGTTTATTGCTTAATCAACACACAAGAAACACGGCAGAAAATTCACACGTCCGTGAAAGCAACATGATGTAAAAATTTCACAGAAAAAAGGAATAGTTACGGAATACATTAAGAATAAAAAAACAAAATTGTATTGTTTAAATTAATTAGCCTATTCACAAAATTACGCAGGAAAGGAAGGAACATCGACTGGTGGCAGCTCAAAAAAAAAAATAAGGTAAGTGCACTGTACATTTTTCAACCGGAATTTACAAAGATCCTACGATCACACCTTCGACTTTAAAGGGAAACAACACTGGTGTCATTTTTGAACAATACTAGCATTAAAAGATCAATTACCACTAGGGATGTGCGATACTCGAAAAATTCGAGCCAGACCGAATATACAACGTGTACTCGCACTCGGCTCGTCGCTTGCATCCATAATCAAAAAATTCAAATCCAGCGAAAATGCGTTAACTTCGCCAATTTTTGACCGATTTTGACGTTCAAATACACCAGATTCATCGTCTCGAAATGAACTTTCTAGTGTTTAAATTTAAAAGCCACTAGCTAAAACCATTTTAAAGTTAGATCGTAAAAACTAGAAAACCAGTTGTACACGTTGACTCACAGTCCGTTAACTCTAAGAGCACTAGAGCTAAAATGTAGATCATGCTCCTTCAAGACTAAGGTTTAGCAGCATTTTTTTTTATGGTCGCCCATAGCTTTAGTTGAAAGTCAATAAAAAATTAACTAGACGAGCTAGGAAAATGTTCTTTACATGTTTTTGAAGCTAATGAATCAGGCTACATTTCTATGGTAATAAAAAGCACCCAAGTTGTTATTATTATGTGTAAATAAATTCTTGAAGTTGTCATTAGCATTGTTATGAAATAATTTTATGGTAGAAAATTGACTTTTGACACGATTTTCCTGCAGTGACATAGCATTATTTATTTACAAAAACATAGCACATACTTTCACCTACCCAGGTTCAAAAGCACAAAAATTAAAAACTAGTAGTTTTGAAGAAAAAAAATAAAATGTACGCTGCTGTATACAAAAAAAAATTTACGGCATTGCAGGTAAGCCAACTCAAGCACAAGTAGCCTACACTTACTAACCCAGCTAGCTTAGGCCTATGCCTATGTATAAGCCTAGGAAGCATTTTTTTTTCTTTTGTGGGCCTCAAAACATACTGCACATGTGCCTACATTGCATGGTTTGCAAAAATATGAAGAACGTTTACGCTTTTTTGCATTCAAACTGGAACAAACAACACAGTTCATCTCTTTTTGCCATTTTTCTGTCTTTGGTAGTTTCTCCAATTTACACTCTGCATGTGTTCTTTCTTGGTACTGTGCCTCACGTTCAGTATGCCCAGCAATAATGCTTTTCATATACTTTTCTCTTGATAGAGGTTTGTACTCTTTCGCATCAAAACCAGGGTCATTTGCATTCATTTCCATTCTTTTTTCAAGTGTGCAGCAGTACACAATGTATGAATTTGACAGAAGGCGTTGCAAAATGTTGAAAAACACCTTTCTGTACCATTTGTACGACCGTCTTTCATATTCGTAAGTGTAGATTTTTTGGTCGGCCAAGTCAACACCGCCCATGTTTCTGTTGTACGTATCGACGGTTTCTGGAATGTTTTTTCCACGCCGAGTTACTCCTACGCCCGTTGCAATGTTGTATGTAGACAGCAGCAGCACTGTTTTTTTCTGCGATTTTTTTTCACGAAATGCTGAACACAACATTTTATTAGAACGCTGATGTAAAAATGTCTCTGGTTGGAGTTTAGCTTTCAGTATGTCTTCGGGAATATTTTTTCTGTTACGTCTAAGAGTACCAATCAAGTACGTGGATTTTATAAACAAATCTTTAGCTAGTTGTACAGACGTATAGAAGTTATCGACAACAAAAATGTATCCCTTGTTCATAAAACTGTTTATCAAATCAAACACCACATAGTAACTTTGTCCAAAAGCACTAGTGACAATGTCACTACCTTTCCCTGCATAAATTCGTAGGGTGCAAATGTAACCAGAAGCACTCTCACACAAAACCCACAATTTTATGCCCCACCTGTGATGTTTTTTTTTGGCATGTATTGTACGAGATTGGTCCTATTTTTTAGGCCTACCAGACTCTCATCAATACTCAAAAAACGCTTGGGTACAAAATATTTCATGGATACGACATTTGCGTGATCGAGAATAGGCCTAATTTTTAAAGCCTGTCAAAATTAGGATCCCCACGTGCAGGAGCAACAGAATTGTCAGTGAAATGAAAACATCGAAATAAAAAGAGGAATTTATCCCTTGCTATTACATCGGAAAATCCTGGCGTTCTTTGTAAAAAATCGACTTGATTCCAATAATCGGACAAGCGGGGTTTCCACACTAGGCATGTATTGAGTAAAAGGCCTAAAAGCACTCGCAATCGCTTCACTGACATTTTTCCGGTATTTGTAAACCATGCATACAAACGTTCAAATGTTTTTGATCGCTTACTGGGATCGGCTGCCAATAGATTTTCGTAAGCCGAATGCAGTTGATCACAGTACCTGTTGGATTCAACACAAATCATGTCCATCAAATCCACAGTAAAAAAAGCAAAAAGAAATCCAAAGGTTTTACACATCGTCTTGGAACATTTTCGGGTCCAGGAATCGACGTAAATTTATGATCTTTGGATCGTTTGGCTTCAGTTTCGTTATTAACAGTGTCCCACTTATCGGGTTTAGGCCTATTGCGTGTCGGACGATCGTCAGCGTCACTTTCGCTCGCACTTTCTTCACTGTCGGCCCCGGATTCAATGGAATCCTCACTACTAAAATCGTCATCCGACGATAAAATTAAATCTTCAACATTATTTCTTCTTTCGAATCCTTCAAAATCAATGGATTCATCTTCCGAATCTCCAAATAAATCGGAAAACGTTGAGTTAGAAGGCTGAGTCGAACCGCAGCTGGCGTCCGCCATTTTGGAAATCGCTAAGAAAGCAAGCATCCCAACGCGTGATGCAAGATCCGCTGTGATTGGCTGCCAGAGACGATGTCTACGTCTGAGAACCAATCGGAAGGCAGGAATGGAAAAAGGACATTCCAAGCTCTCTAACAAGCTCTTGCATGATTGGCTAGCTCCAATACGTTTCATTTTAGACGCGTTTAAAGTTTGAGGCCGATACTTCGGCTCTTAGTGCTGTAGGCACGCGATCGCGAGTGCCGAATATACGGCCGATAGTACTCTTAGGGTTAAGCAGCATTTTAGTTATTCTTACACCGACAAATAAAAAAGACACTTGCAAAAAAAGTGTCTTCACTAAATACTGTAACTCGGTTTGATACCCGACTCTCTTGTTGCAAACTCTACTCGGCAAGAATTAAAATTATTCTACTCGTACACCCCTAATCACCACCTTCCAAAACCAACAGACCGAACTTGCAAAACTTGTGGCTAATTAGCAGACGTAATTACCTCCAACTACTGCAGCTGAAAACTGTAAGGGCGTTTCAAAAGTATCTGCCGACTGTACTAGGGACATCTCCTTTCAACGCAAGTAACTATTTTGAGGTGACGTTGAAAGTGATGTCATCTCTTGTGGACTCAAAAACCTACTTCCTTTTCCGCCACTGCCGCTGATGAGCTCACACAATCCTCGTGTCACCTTGAAGGTGACATCCACTCTTAGGAATGCTGTTGAGTTGGTCATGTCAACCCTTTTGAGTCGCACGCCATTTTTCCTTTTCCTGCTGAAAAAGCCCATGGCCAAAACATGGCTGCCACGAACAAGTTGCATGCCTCACGAAAATAAATTGTAAAAATAAACTATGTGGCCTAGAAGTATAACAATTTGCAGAAGTAATAAGTATATTGTAAATTATTGAGCAAAAATATAATTGGGACCATCATCGTCCTACGTTTTTATTATTAAAAAAAATCCTGAAGTTCTACAACGTAAACAGTGCTAACCAAAGTTTCAACTTACAGTACTCGGAATGATAACATTCACTGAATATTCTTCCGTCACAACGCCTGTCATTACTACCGAAATCATTATTTTATGTTTTATTACCGTAAAAATAGTTTAAAGTTGCTTTATTCCCGCAATATTCACGATCGTTTAAAGTTCACTCCCAACGCTTCGTCCTACGCCATAGTGACAGGCTGCCCGGAAATCGATGGGGTCCTGCTAGCGCCAATGGATGCGACCTTGGCTTGCTTCACGTGATGTCACGAGTGAATGGCCGAAGGATCATGTGCTGCGAACGAACCAATCAGAGCTCGCGATATAGAAGCGTTTGAACAAGTACCATTGGAACGGCACATTTCATTAGAGGAATACAGGGAGTGACGTTGAAGTTGATGACGTCATTTTTCGTAGGCTGGAAAATTGGGATTCACGACCGAGATGACGGCTGTATATTGCGTCGTTCCGGAGATACGATCGTTTGAACCAAGGGCTATTTTCCGGAAACAAACGCATTTTCACGTCGATTTTGGCTACGATGCCAACAATAACATCAATTAAGGTAATAAAAAGATGATATTGAATTATGTTATCCGAAAATACACGTTCCAAAATATCTAATTGAATCAGAATTACACCTCCGATGTACGCAATTAAATTATTTTTTTCAACAGGGCCGTTTTGACAGGGTTTAGAACTGAGCCGTTTTGGTTTGGAATTCGTACGACGATAAATCGTCGCTTCGACTCAAAAAGGTTAAAGACAGCTGCATTACTAATTATATCACATTGTATACAGAAACTGTAGTCACGAATATAATACGAAACTTTTTCCCAAATCCGTTTCATTGAAACTGCGCAGTTTTAATACCAGTCTATAAATACAGTATTTGGCCGGCTGAAAATTGTTTCTATTGCCTGGAGGAAACTTTATTACCTGTGTTTTTTGCATTCCTTCCTGAGGGATGCTTCTCTGTGGAGGTTTGAAAAGTTGTTGGTAGATGGCCAGCTGCGTAATTCGATCTGCGCATGCGCGAGACCCCTCTTATAAAAGCATTAAGGCGAGGCCGGCTTGCCATCTTTTTTTTACCCTCTCAATCTGTCAAGTGGTGACTCAAGAGGGGAGGTGGGGCGGGTCCAGGATGGCTGGTGAAGACTGACTGGTTTCTCCTGGAAGTGGCCTCCATGTTTTCGGAGATGGCAATATTGTTGTGGAATGCCCAGGATACCGAAATCGCCCTTAGCAGATACGCCGTTGCCCTTATGTTGATGTCGGGGTGGTCATTGCAGATGTCTTTGTAGGCATTGTTAATAATGGTTTTTATCCATGAGGTGATCATCGCGGCTGATGTTACGCCGAAGGCGGTTGCAAAAGGAAGGAAAAGTTGGTTTCGTCCCTTGCGGAATTCGAGGTTTTCAGTCCTCTTGATGTAGTAGCGAAGGGCCCGTACGGGGCATAGAAGTCTCTCGGGTTCATCTCCAATGATATTTGTGAGAGCAGGGTTGACGATTGGTTTGGATGGTTCACATGGTTTTTGGGTTTTGGCTCGAAATGACGATCTGGGTTTAAGTTGTATGGCAGTGAAGTTATCATGGAAGAAACAGAAGCTTGGGTTGATGGAGAGGGCTTGTACTTCGCTGCATCTTTGACCAGTGGCAATGGTTGTGAGGAAAACAGTCATTCTGGTCAGGTAGTTTAAATCACAGTGTTGCATTGGTTCATATGGTGCTTTGAATAGTGATTCGAGCACGATGGCTAGGTCCCAGTCTGGAACGTAGTGACGGATGGATGGTCGTTCGTTCACGAAGGATCTAATGAGACACATTATGTTGTAGTCACCAAGTAGATGGTGATTTCCAGCTGCTTTGAAAACGGAGTTTAGGGCTGATCTGTATAAGAGTATTGTCGAGCCCTTTAGAGCTTGGTCGAAAAGTACGTTGAGGAATTTTAGAAGGTCTGGTATAGGGGGATTGACTGGATTAATTTTCCTCCCGATACACTAATGCAGCCATCTTTTCTAGTGGCTGTCGTAAATCATATTGGTTGATTGTCAGATTACTTTGCTTGCGATGCGAGTGGCTTGTTCTGTAAGAATTCCTTGAAGATCTCTTCAAGGAGTTTGGCAATAGTAGCCACCCGTTTAAGTGTAGGGAGTGGGTGTGTTGGTGGAATTGGGTTCCTTTCCTTTGTGAAAGAAGATCTGGAAGGTCTATAGGAGGTTTAGAAGTTGTGGGAACCATGGAGCTACCGGCCAATTTGGTGCTATCAGTAGGAATATTCCTTCTGTTTCCGAGATCTTTTGGAGGGCTGCAGGGAGTAGTTTAAAGGGCGGAAATAGGTACGTGTAGAGGTTCTTCCAAGGGAATGTCAGGGCATTTACTGCCCAAGCTTGAGGATCTGGAAGGGGACTGAAGAATTGGGGAAGTTTGCCATTGTGCCTCGTGGCGAATAAGTCTACCATCAGTTTCCCCCAGATGTTGAATAGAGATTCGCAGATGGATTTCTTGAGGAACCATTCCCCTGTTGGGGGGAGCTTTCCGGGAGAGTGAGTTGGCTATGACATTCTTGTTGGCAGGCATACGAAGTGGTAGAATCATTGTTTTCAGGGTTCTGCATAGTTTGGATTTCTGAGGTGGTTTGGTGTAGGAGGCGTGAGTGGGTACCGCCTTCTTTCCGGATGTATGCTACTGCTGTTGTGTTGTCCGTGTGGATTTGGACGACTTTCGAGGCGACTTGATGTTGGAAATGGTGGAGGGCTTCCCGTATGGCTTTAAGTTCTAGGACATTAATGTGCTCTGTGTTGTTTTGGGGCCATGTCTCCGATGCTTTCAGATTTTGATGTTGGCTCCCCAGCAGTGAAGCTGAGCGTCTGAAGAGGTGTAAGTCTGGCTGTGGTTTGTGGAGGGGTACTGCGGCTGTCAGTGTCGTTACGTCAGACCACCATAGCAGAGTGTCGTGATGGAAAAGGAGGTCTATTGGTTTTGAGATTTTCATGTCGGGGTTGTGTCCAAAGTGGTGTAGGGGTCTTATCATTCATCTTCTGTAGGGGACAAGTGCTGCCGTGGAGTCAAGCTTTCCGATTCCGATTAGCGAGTTTAGTTCTGTGATGGTGTGTGTGGGATTGGTTTGGAAGGAGCAGCAAGTTTGGAGGATGTATTGAATTCTTTCCGTTGAAGGTGATATGGTTGCAGATGTGAGATTGAAAAAGGCTCCTAGAAAGGTGAAGGTTTGGCTTGGTGTTAGTCTTGATTTTGGAAAATTTATGGCAAAGCCCAGTTCTGACAAAAGGTTGATGGTGAAGTCTTGCTTGGGGGTCCAAGCATTAGAATCCAGTCGTCGAGGTTAAGCGCTGACGGAAGTTTGATTCTGATGTAAGTGGGCAAGTACTGGTTTCATAACGGCTGTGAAGATTCTCGGGGCTGTGTTGAGGCCAAAGAGAAGGCATTGGAATTAGTCTACTACGCCGTTGTAGATGAAGCGGAAGAGGTGAATTGATTGATTGATGGAGTGGGATGTGGAGGTAGGCATCTATGAGATCCAGGAATATGGTCCAGTCGTTTTGATGTAGGGTTTGCATCTTGAAGTGGTCATTGTTGATGAGCCGGTTCAGTGGTTTTAGGTTGAAAATGAGGCGTTCTCCACCTGATTTTTTTTTGGGCGTAAGAAAATGGAGCTGTAGAAACATGGGCGGAGATGGTTTGGGCATTTTCTTATCACGTGTTTGGCGAGGAGGCTTTCTACTTCTTCGGATAGGATAGTGCTGTTGAAGGGTGCGGGCTTGGTCCCATGGGGGTGGTGATGTGAGAGGGGGTTTTGACGTGAAAGTGGGGCGGAAGCCGTTGGCGATGATGGGAGATGATGAAAGGGTCGGTGGTGATGCGCTTCCAGGCTGGAAGGAAGAAACGAAGACGGCTGGAGATAGTCAGTGGGAGATGCGGGGCTTTGCTGCGACCTCTGGGGAGGAGTGTCGGCTGTTGGTCGTATGAAGTCTTGCGGTATGGTTTATTCCCTTTGCGGTTGGATGGTTTTCCACGAAATGGCCGGTTGTCGTGTTGTTTGGATTCGTCACGTTTGTAGTGGGGTTGTGGTTGTCGTTTTGGTATGTGTCATCGTCACGTTGCTTAGCCGGAAAAAACTGTTGGTTTCTGTTGAAATTCCTTGGTTTGTTCGTGAACTCTTTTGGTTTCTTGGAGATGTTAAGATGGGGGGGCTAACTTCAGAATTTGACCGTTAAAAGAGTGTGATTCATGTATTGTCAGGTTTTGTAGGATGCGACGGGTACAGTCGTTCAGTCTCGATGACGTGCTTAAGGCTGCTTCCCGCTGAAGGAACGTCGAGTTGAGGAGAGCTTAGGCTAGCCAGTTGAAAGAGTGCAAAGGAAGCTTTTTTGAAGAGTTGGTTTATGAGGTCGGCGAGGCGACTTGCTTCAGTTCGGCTTGATTCGGTTGAAAGTTTCTCGCAGAGGGTGTTGATGGCGGTGTGAATGACATCGGCTTGGGAAGAGGTGCGTAGACCGAAGCGAAGTAGCTTGTCGTTGTCCCTGATGACTGCGGAGGGTACCTCTTTTTTCTTTGAAATGAAGAGGGAAGAGCCGAAATCAAGTTTTGCTTCTGATGTTAAAAACTCGTTTTCTTTGTAAATCTCGAAGTCGTGGATTTGTCGAGCCATCTCCGTATGGTCGAGAACTAGGGGTTCTTCTTTGCCGAGTAAATGGCCTCCATTACGGAGAAGGGCGGTGAGGAGTGTGGTGAATTGGCCAAGCATTCTTCTATTCTTTTTCGGTTGGTCTCGTTGACAAAAGCCGAAACTAGTAGATAGGCCGCGGAATCCGGTGGTGGCTTGTAGAGGAAAGCAGCAGGTGTGGTTTTTTCTACCATTTTAAGAAGCCGGCGAAGCGGGATTGTCGATAAGTCTTCGTTGTTGTCGTCGTCACTGAAGAGGGCGTGTCGAGAGGACAAGTTGCATTGGCATGACGAACTGACTAGTGCCGATGCGGTGTCGAGATCGGAATCACCGTCTTGGCCGATGTCTGACGAGGATGATGAAGGCTGAAGCGGTAGCTGGTGGTGTGGTGGTCGGGGCGGGGTGGGTGGCCGACGGTGTTGCCAAGGATGGTGAGGGCGAAGTGCGAGAGCGTTTAGCAGACGGTCCCGGGGAGTTGAGGAGACCGTTTCATGGCGGGATTTGTGGAGAAAATCCAGGTTTTCGTGTATGTGGAGGACTGGGAGTTGGAGCTGGAAGGTTACAGCTTGTTTTTGTAGTGGAATTTTTTAATGGCTTGGTCCATGAGAGCGTGAACTTGCTTTGAGGAAAGATGTTATGGCGAGAGGTCTGGGACGAGTGCGATGAGGCCGACGAGATATCAAATGGGCCGTTGATTAATAGGAAGGTGGTGTGATGGTCCAGTGAGGAGTTCCGTGATTTGATGGTCCAGCCGAGCTGGTGTTGGCCGCATGGCAGCGGTGAGATCGGCGGAGACGAGGGCGTAGGCGAAGCTCGCAGATTCGGTGATGGAGGTGGCGTAGGCGATGCATTGGCTAGGATGTCGGGATCAGGTGGCGAAGGGCTTGCCGGCGTAGCCGCCTTGGGACAGGCGTGTTCAGCGGTGGTCTGGGATCTTACCATGGGAATGGTGCGAGAGACGAGGGCGAAGTGGGCAAGGTAGGCAGAATGCGGCAAAGCAAACAACGGCGAAGCTGAAGAGAAGCAAAGCGTGACCGTCACTGTCGTGTGGAGGAAAAAAGATGGCAGGCCGGCCTCGCCTGAATGCTTTCACAAGAGGGGTTTCGCGCATGCGCAGACTGGGTTACGCAGCTGGCCATCTACCGACGACATTTCATACATCCACAGAGAAGCTTCCCTCAGGAAAGAATGCAAAAAACACAGATAATCTATAAAGGCCACCTAGAAAAGCCAAATTATGAACCAATTCTTAAAGTTTGAATAAATCATTTGAATCGTTATCCACTGGCGGTAACTAGTCAGTAGCTCAATGAGTTTTTGAGTTATTTAACAAAAACGAGTAAAATCAAAAATTGCACAAAATTGGAATGATAAAGACGCGAATAATTCCCCAAAGGTGGTGTGAGACGTGTTGAAAAATATCTCGGCTGAAAGCAAGCATACGACCACTCAGGCCAAATGCTCAAAAGAAAAGTGAAAGGGAGTGGATTCGCATGCAAGGAGTCGGCAGGCAACGCCACCTGGTGGCGAACAATTGATGCTCGTAAAAACGTGAATTTTAAGGTCTTTAAAGCACTGAGCATTTAAATAAACGATTTAAAGCTAAAATCTAAAGGTTAGTATTTTTGGATAGTAGTGAAAATGGACTTGTCATGGAGTCCACCAAAATTGATGTAAAAAGCAGTACGAAAAAGGGGAGGGGGGAGATTCTAATAGGCCTATCTGCTAGCTACCACGGTACAATTATATTGGAAATTGAATTTTAAGTGAAAGTTATTCGCCTCATAATCGTGTCCATTTATTTTTCTTTGAATTGTGGACCAAAACTGTAATTAGTCCTACATTCAATCTGCCTTAAATTTGGGCCAGTATAACAGTTAAATACCACACAAATACAGTGTATTTGTTTTTACTTATTAATTTGTTCATTTACTTAGGTAACTGAAATAAAAGGAGTCATCTTACCCTAGGATCCCAAACAGGAAAACCTAATTTACTATCTTCTGGTGGTTTTAATAGAACAGGATTAGGCCATTCCCTATTTTTCGAAGTAAATATAAAAAAATATGTTATAACACTACACTTGAAATAGACAATTTTTTTTCTTTCCTCGACAAAAACTGACTTACCATTTAGAAAATACTAAGAAGAACTTGTGAACTAATGTTGCGGCAACTGCATTTGGATACAGCTGACACGTCCGGGCAACCAACATTGCCCAAGACACACCGCCAAGGTAACCCAAGGCGTTGGAATAAATTCCATGGCCTGCAACAAATAGTTGGCCATTAATATTGCCCATACTGCATCCGCTAGCGCTACAGGTATTATGTGCCGCTTTCTAGGTATTGGAAAATTTCAGCAGCTTCCACACAAATGATTCAGTTATTATGAACAATAAAAATAATAAAACAGTCGTCAACTAGTTAACTTACGTTTAGCCCAGAGTTTAATTGCTCTAAGAGCAAGCCGAAAATTTTCTCGGTTTGGAACTAGATACAAAATTTCATCTGTAACTCGACAACCTGTAAATAAGACAACAAAAAATATAAAGGAGAGCGAATTTTCGATAGGCCTAATAGTCCGAGTGGTGTTAATTTCGGTCTCTCCTATCTTCTTCAGGCTTCGTTTCTTGTGCTTGCTTCTGTTTTACCTTGTCATGAGTGCCAGTGTTTTTGAAAATGCGTGGAAACCGTTGCCCACTGCACTTCTCGCGTGTCGTCTGCTTAACGCTCGCACGATCCCATTTGAGCAGTGGGCAACGGTTTCCACGCATTTTCAAAAACACTGGCACTCATGACAAGGTAAAACAGAAGCAAGCACAAGAAACGAAGCCTGAAGAAGATAGGAGAGACCGAAATTAACACCACTCGGACTATTAGGCCTATCGAAAATTCGCAAAATACCGTACAGTGTCTATTTTTGTTTTTGAATTTGAGCGTTACAATTGTGATCGATTGATTTCGAACATTCAAAGTAGAAGATGGTTCATTTTTTCGCTGATAAAGGAGAGGAAAAGTAATTCACTATACCACGCGCCGTGGCTGTTTGCTGTGACGTGCATATCACGTGACTGGGCTAGTCCAATCAGACGGCCAAACAGCCGTTGTTCTCGTTCGTCATTGGCAAACTCATGGTGACGTCACAGCAAACAGCCATTGCGCATGGTTTAACTATTGGTGAGTAAATATTTTAATCAGTAATCAGATTAAACAGACTAATTCAGCAAATCTTCTAAAATTCCCTCTTCGTCAACTTTATCAATTACACCTTTTTAACCCTAGAACGGTCAACCTATTTTTTTTTAAACTTTTAACGGCCATCAGGGGTCCAGAGAGACCCCCCACCTAATTAGCTGTACAAAATAGTCAACACTTCGGTTTCATAATTTTTATTTGATGAACACACTTTAAAGAGGCTAATTATCAAGTGACATGATATTTTTTAAAAATAAAAGTTTTTATAAAAATAGAAAGCTATAGCTTAAGTTTATTTTGTGTCAAAATCTGTATATGGGGAAAACTACACAAACCATAGTTATCAGAACAAAAAAAAACTTAAAAAAATTTATCTAGAAAAAAAGTATGTAGAAATAATCAATAACACGTGTGAAAATCACAATTGTTTCAGAAAACAATTTTTTTTGTCAGACAGAGGGCTGCGGCTTACTTTCATGTTACGGGTGATTCTCAGATAATGTCGAATTTTCACTTTTGAAAAACCGAAATTTTTATTTATCACAAAACTGTATAATTTTTGTATTTTCTGCATGTAGAATGGCTATTTTGCATGAATTTATGCCTGCAAGGAAACAAATTTCACCAATAAAATGTTATGGGCGTTAGAACAGTGTTGAATTTGAAAAAACATCATTACCATCAAGATCTGTTTTATGGCTGCTTTCAAAAATTCTTAGACTAGCATGGGTTGACGTTTTGATATATTTGAGTAACCAACCACCATGCAAATGAAAATCAAGGAGATACTTCAATCGACTGAATAAGAACCGTTAAACAGTTTATTTTTTGGCTGCAATATTGTAATTTTCCAAATTTTACATCAAAAAGTTTCCTATATTGACTTATTCTGGTGCCAAGAAGACATTAAGTAATTTTATTATTGTTCGCCCTAATATAATGAAACTGTTTCTGAGCCGTAATGCCCGGTGATGATTGTGAACGACTTGAAAGGCGATGAAAACATGCACTGTAATGGTAATGACATTAACTGTGATGGTAATGACTAGCTCTATGGTAATAACATTGGAACTGAAATTTCAGTTAAATCGAATTGAAATTCAAGTGTTTGTAACTAACTGGAAATATCCTACAAGAATACAGTTAAGTTTTTTAGTTAAAAAAAAACCATCCTTCAGTGACCTCTTCCCCTTCCCTCCCAGAAACAATATCTGTGTCATTACCATCACGTTAAATCATTACCATAACGATTTTTATTGCTGAAATGATGGTAATGATGCGTGATGGTAATGACGATCTGACAGATTCCACAACTTTCTATTTAAATCACCAAGTAGATGTTAAGCTTAACGTTAGTATCCGCTACGTACCCGTTCAATACAAGTACCTAAGGTAATTTTCTGGGTTTACAAGCTTATCTAACTATTTCATACAGGGTATGGTAATGACGGTTCTTATTTATACCCTTTTGATTCTAGCCTTTTGTTGCTTTCCCTACAGAAAACGACGAGTTCGTGCTGCCGAATTGTTGTATGATGCGTCAGCTCTATGGCCAATAATGCTTATAGCAGTACCATATGTAATAAGTCGAAGATCTAGTGGCGACTAGGACAATTAACAATGAGCGTTACGGTAATGATGGTAGAAGTTTGGGACAGGCATAAAAATGGCAAATTACAAAAATTCAGGACTATAATTGGCATAATAGCAGCAGATTTTAAATATTCAACACTTTTTGAAAATGGAATGCAAGGACTTGTAATTTTTTGAGACAATTTTGCATGTCGAATGTTGTATGCAAGTCAAGTCTCATAGGTGTGGGACGCATGATGGTGATGATATTTTCGTCATTAAAGCATAACTGACAACTTGTCTGAGTTTACTTTAGCTATGAATATCGTTCGTATATGTGATATAAGTGTCGCTCATCATTTGAGGACCAAACATTATTCAGAAAACAAGAAATTGTTTTGGTGAGAAGATCAGGACAAAAAATTTGACATTATCTGAGAATCACCCTCACATTACAGGTTTTGAACTTTGGTTTAACGCTTTTGCACGTCAATTTGACACTTTTGTACTTGGATTTAACACTTTTATACTTCAATTTAACGTTACTCGTTAGTGGCTTTCAAATTAACACTCTTGTCTTTCGATTTAACACACTTGCACTTGAATTTAACACTTTTGCACTTGAAATTAAAGCATTGAAACAACCGATTCTTTTTTTTTATTTGCTGTAAAGAATGTGGAATTATACAAAATATACTCATTTCGCTGCAACGCTCACGAAACTCTACGAAATATCGTATGGTGCTGTAAATAAATGACGATTAAGAGCTGCGTTTAAAGCAAAAACGAAAGCGCATGACGACTGTTTTGGAGACTAGCTGGTTTGTGCAGCGTAGGCTTGTGTGAGAGGCTTTAACTCCACCGGACAAACGACTCACAGTTGGGTATTCTAACGTCTTTGTGCACATATTCATAACAAATCTTGTTGAAACCTTCGTCCACCTGCAGTCGCTGGCTTCTTACAACCAACCACTGTATTCGCGCGCTCATAAGCAGACGCTACCGCTTACGATAACACTGAGAGTTGTGCGTCCAAGGCAGGCAGTGGCGGCTTGTGCCCTCAAACTTGTACGTGTACGAGGCGCTTCTCATTGTATGCTTCCACGTAATTTATTATCTGTCTAGGTGTAAATATTGGCTTCAGGCCTCCTTTTTTTCTCTTACTTGGTTCTCCTTTCGAGAAAACAGTGTAAATGTCTGCCACCTATATTACTGTAGAAATGCAGTGCAGTGATTTAAAAAAAATAATAGTGATATTTTCGTATTACTATTTACTTTTTTCCAAATGTTATGTACAGTTCCTCCTTGTGAATTCTTTCGTTAGCAAAAAGCTCAACAATGATTTTGATTCATTTGATGTTTTTGAGTAGCTGCCCCTTGCGACTCCTCGTCGTCGGTCCGTGGCTTCCCTAGCAGGCTCATTGTTTAGTACTACTTGCTCTGTAGCTGCCGTAGTACGTAGTACGTCAACTTCAGTAATATTGCTGTCAAGATTTCTAACATACGTTTCGCCACACCCACTACTGGCCATAATACCTTGTGAATCATCACTCACTCTCTTGGCCTTGGCATAAACCAGCTAGTAACTCCAAAGCAATCGTCATTTCACTTTCGTTTTCGCTTCAAACGCCGCTATTACTGTAATCGTCATTTATATAAAGCGCCATAGGATATTTCGGAGAGTTTGGGGAGCGTCGCAGCGAAATTTCATTATAGCTGCATTTTTTTAATGCTGTAAAAATTTATGTATAAGCGTATTTCGTATACTTTCACATTCTTTACAGCGAATAAAACAAATTAGTTATTATTACAATGCTTTAATTTCATGTGCAAAAGTGTTAAATTCAAGTGCAAGTGTGTTAAATCCAAAGACAAGAGTGTTAATTTGAATTCCACTACGTTAAATTCAAGTACAAAAGTGTTAAATCCAAGTACAAAAGTGTCAAATTGATGTGCAAAAGTGTTAAACCAAAGTTCAAAACCTGTAAAAACCATCCTACGGCAAAGTTTCACAAAGCCTATACTTCGGGAAAAAACCTTGATCAGGTCGAAAGTCTCTGGAAATGTTCAAAATATGCTACAAAACAATGTCCAAAAAAATTGGTTGTTAAAAAAAAAAGTTTTTTCTCAGGCATCGCCGCACCGCCTAAAAGCCGCCGCACGAACTTTTTTTTTTCATTTCCTTGCAATTTACCCCAGCGCTTGCAACAAAATACGATTACGAAACACCGGACAAAAAAAAACATCACGAGCACCACACCAACAATAGGGATAAAAGTATATCATTATTACTACTATCTATTATTACTCTTAACAACAGCAATTATCATTGTTGGTGTGGCTAAAATAAAATGTAAAAAAAAAAACCACCCGCCAGCAGGGAAAAATTTTTTTTTCCGCCCGAGAAACAACTTTCTTTTTTTAAATGGCCTTATCTGATAAAATTTTGCGAAATACTATTCGTGGGGGTCCCGCGAGTCCCCCGTTGGTCGTTCTAGGGTTAACCAGTTCAAAACCAACTTTTCAATGGTTCACATTTCAAGCCTTTCGGCATTTGAAGCTATTCGGCAAAAAAAACTATATAACATTAATAGAATACTAGGGATCGACCGATACAGAAAAATACCGATCCGATCCGATACCGATTTTCCCCTCACACGCCGATCCGATACAGATCCGATACACCGATACAGATATACCGATACCGATTTTTTTTTAAAAGTCAATGGGTCAGAAAGTCAAACGCATACTTCATCATTATGAAACTGGTGTGCAAGAAAATTAAATTTCTCATTTTTTTTTCTCAGTGGTGGCAGATCCGTAAATGTACCTTCGACTGTAAAAAAAAAAACCCAGAGTACACTGCAGATAGGCCTAATCCCAATAAGCCTTGCCCTGATTCTGGCAATACACACACGTTGAATTCACTAAGCTGCTGTGCAGATGACGTCATGGGATACAAGCGATGTTATGCAGGAAAGGTTTCTCACAAGCTAGGTGGAGTAGCCAGCGTGCACGGAAGTTGATCGTATCGTCTAAAATATCGGTAAATAAACAACGATACATATCCGATACCGATAAACAACGATACAGATCCGATACCGATACACAAAAAATACCGATAATATCTGTAAATACCGATACCGATATTAATATCTATCCCTATAGAATACTTAAGTACATGACTGACTACATACATGTCAAAGAAATGTGATCAATAAAATAAAACGCCTGGTTGTCAGTACTTAAACTTACAACTTCACCAATAAACCACACTATTTTTTATTCGTGTTGGTGTGGCTGTAACCGGCTTACATGAACGGCAGCACGCAACTCACGGAGCTTACA
>JAHWFP010024628.1:0-12651 GCA_023313725.1 Lithobius niger
GGGCAGACCACTTCCCCGATGACATCATCGCGCGAATATCGGTCGAAGCTGAGTACGACGAAGTGGAGCGTGATGGTGTTGAGCTGGTTGCTGGCGATGCCGTAAAATGTGAAATCTTCATCGTAAACGGGATCCCTGGTCTTTCTCAGAACCCGCGTCTTGACCTTGTGCTGCTTATCCGGCAGAAGCTGTAGCTTGACGTACGGGTCCGAGGAGCTGAGTTCTCTGGCGGGTAGATGGCAGCAGCGTTCGATCGTGACGGTTAGCGCACTCTTGTCCGGCAGGTATTTCAACCGGAAATAGAGCTGACCCAAAGAAGTGGGTTTTTCCGAGTCGCTCTTTTCCCGTTCTTCTTCTTTGATTACCGATTCGTCCTTTTCGCTTTCCACGTGGAACTTGACCACTGGCTCGCCACCTTCTCTGGCTGTTAAAAGACAAAAAGAAATGGAAAAAAAAACGAATGATTAGATGTGGAACATGATTACATCGATCATGTAAAACGTGAATTATGATTACATGGTTTGACATTGATTGAATTAATTTTACATGAGAAGGATTTGACATCGTAGCACTCAAGTTTATTTGCTCCAAGCATTTGTAAGATTACGTGGACAGGGGGCTTGTCGTTGCTCACGCGTCGTATGGATACATGCATACATGTATAGACTCTGTACGCATGCGACGTGCCAGCGACGGACGACTAGCCCCTGTGATCACATGATGGGAAATGGAGATTGGTAAAATTTATACATTGTTTTCAATACAAATTTCTCAGACTTTTCGTTGCTTTTCAAGACCCTAACACATTCCGAGACTTTTTTTTTTAAATGTGGGTTTCAAATTTCACAACTGGCTGTAACTTTTGAGAAACATAAACATTATATCAGGAAAACAACGAATTTGGCGATCTAGGTGCAACAAATAAAATTGAAGCCCCAACGAGCACGAAAAAAACCAAAAGAATCTGTGGGTCACAACGCTTCATGGTATCGAAATATCAACACTACCAGGGGACTCTTCAGACGTAAAAGACAGCGGCAACAGCAGCGATAGTCGCAACCGTTCTCATGTACACTTCCGCCACTGTTGAGAGGCACACCTCTCGCGCACTGCAACGGCGATCTATTATATAATCTAAAAGTGGTAATCATCACAGCTGCAGGTTAAAAATATGTTAGCCTTTTGACCTAGTTTTCGATTTTAAGCCCAATTTTCAGCTGTCAGGCCTAATTTTCACCTGCCTTTTTAATTTCGTAAGCAGCAGCTAACGGAGAATTGGGTTCGAGAGTAGGCCTATTCATTCATGGAACACGGTGTCGAGACTTTACGTTGCCGGGGCAACGAGGAATCTTTAAATCATTGGACGCAGGCATGTTAAATTCGACGATCAAATATTATTTCATGCGGTCGAAAAAGCTTATTAGCTGTAAGGAAACAACGATGTTTTAATTTGCCGTGTTTTTTAAAGTTCACTTGACTACTGTTGAAAAAGACGACTAGCGGTAAAGACAAAGTCGTTGCTGTAGTCTTCCCAACTTCCGCTGTACAGAACAATTCCTAACAGCTCACTAAGTCCTTCAGTCAGCCGTAAAAGCAGAACAATAAAAACAAAACAAAAAGGTTGCAAAACTAAGTAAAAATAAAAAAAGTAGTAAAAAAAGAAGAAATCATAAGGTAAAGGGTACGATGCAAGCAGTCTGCATTAAAGACTGGCCTTGTGAGGATACACAATACACTAGTCTGAGAAGAAAGAAAAGCTCTAACCGGAAGCTGTAACCACTGCATTATTTCTAGTGTGGAGGCCAAGAAGTAGTGTTGCTTTCCTTCCTTGTATGTTTGTGACCTTCAAGTCACCACTGAGAAAGATGGAACAGCTACTTAGCTCAGCTGTAGCGCCAGTACCCGCCCCGATAGCGCAGTGGTTAGAGCACCCGGCTAGTTAACAGGAAGTCTTGGGTTCGAGTCCCAGTCGAGGAAGTAGTCTTTTGTTTCTTTCTCAGACTAGTGTATTGTGTTTCCTCACAAGGCCAGTCTTTAATGCAGACTGCTTGCTTCGTTTAAATGAAAATGTTCTTTTTTCGTCAATTTTTACTGATCAATGTAAATGGGAAAAAAAATTTGCAAAAGATGAAATTAAAATATGTTAGTGCATTTTATGAATTTGTGTAGCTATCGCTGTGTCCAGGAGAGCTTGTTTTTTAAAAAAAAATTTCATTTAGCGCCCCATCCCTCTATCTCTTAATAATCCCAAGAAAAGAGACATGACCAACGGAGTTTCAAGGCTTCTTACCACTCTTGCATGTAGAGAAAAAAAGTCATAAGTAAGAAGACTAGTTAATCTACTCAATCCCTTTATAGCATCCTGGGAGTATATTGCATTTCGCAGATTTCTTGGATGCTACGAGAATATATATATCTTGTATTCTTATGTGTCTTTCAAAAGCGTATCAAACTAGCGCAAGTTAAAATACTGTATTTAATCACCCCTTCAATGTATCTTTGAACCCATCAATACAGCACATCAAATATACCCCTTAAACAACCCAAACACTGACTTGGATATAGGTAATACAGGCTGGAGCCCAGGAAAAATAGTTTTGTGTAATTTAAGATCCAATTTAAATCTCGGTGTTAAGCGCGCATGCCTCCTAATTCCCCATACTATCGACCCAACCTTCGCAGGCTGCACGCCTTGCAGATGTGCAATGCAGGATTGCCAATAACTGGAAGCGGGCAGCTTTGGGGCCGATAGCCCGTTGGTAGCGGATACGGACTACCAGCTGGCTATAGGCCACGACGCTGCCGCTTGCCGTTCTTGGCATTCCTGCATTGAATATCTGCAAGGCGTGCATTATTCATTGGGAGCACCTTGCAAGCGGCTTGCGTAGCCACTTCGTAACTATTTGGTAATCTAGAAGCTACAAGAGGTTAAGGTGCATCACTCGCAGTTGGCTTTCCTGTATAGCTGTTTTTCAACATTACTTTAGACACGTATAAATGTTGCAAAGACATTCATTTTCCTATTTTTCCCCTCGTGAAAAACGGTTTAGCTACATTCACTTTAACTTGTGTAAATGTTGCAAAAGCTAATCCGCGCAGGATGCTCGAATATAGTGAGAAGGTATGTCCTTTTAAGGGGGATGGTTCACTACAACAAAATTTGACCTGGTTCAAGGGGTGTAGTTTTTAATAGTCACACAATTTTTGCTCAAAATTGATGCAATTAAGGTTCAAAAACGCTACAGCGCAGGACAGCGCTGCTCTTGTGTGGACTTACCCGGGACTTAGAGCTGAACAATTACCCGACAAATTGAATATGTTACTACAAAATGAACCAGAAAATCTTACAGTTGTACTGTGTGTAGGTGGTAACAATGTCGAAGTGGATACTCCGAGGGACATTGTTAAAAATATAAAAAATGCTGTCCTTATGGTGCGGAAGTTAAAACCATGTGCCAAGGTCATCTGTTGTGGCCTGTTACCCAAACCACGAAAAACAAGAAGTCAAAATACTCACAAGGATTACGATACACTTATATGTACAAACAGTGAGTTGTTTCGTATGTGTTCGTCCTTGATGTTGGGTTCGTTTCTGTGTGGAACCAGATTCTTGACAGAAGAGGTAACTTTGCACGCGATGGAGTGCACTTAACAAGATCGGGAAAACTGATTTTGTCGAAGGAGATTTCGCATGCAATTGTAAATCCTACCTATCAGGGAAACTGGGGTTTTTAAAGGGTGCACCCATGACATTAGATGCAAACCGCAATAGTCAGCGCTTAAAAACTATCGATTCGACAGGGTTTTTAAAGTGCGTTTTAATAAATGCTAGAAGTGTATAAGCAAATTTACAATCTTTTATCATATTACTATCATCTGAAAAGTTTGATATAGTTTTTGTAACCGAATCACGGTTAACCAACGAGCATACAGATAACCTGGTTGTGGGAGGATTGTGATACTCGATTATTCGTAGGGACAGGGATAGTCGTGCAGGTGGGTTGTTGATCGTGGTAAAAAACCATATATCGTATAGAAGTGTTGGTGTTAGCAACAATAGCGAATCCTTATGTGTTGATGTACTTAAAGCTGGAGTTCGCTTTGTGCTTGGTTATTTGCCAGATAAATATGATGCTGATGCAGTCAGGGGTATATGCAGTGATATTGGTGACTACTACTCAACTAAGGTTGATGAATTTATCGTTCTTGGAGATTTCAACATGTCCTTTGTTAACTGGAGTGTCCCCTCGGCGACCCATAGGAACGGTCAGTATTTTCTCGATTATGTATCGGAGCTGGGGTTGACACAATTGGTGGGGGCTCCAACCAGGGAAACAAACATTCTTGATTTAATTTTAGCAGAGACAAATCGAACAGTATTTGATGTAGAAGTACTTGATCATTTGGGCATGAGTGACCACAATATGGTGGGTTTTAAAATGGCATGTAATATCCAAAACCCTACCGATTTTTGAGGCAAAAACAAAAACATGAGCCAAAGTTAAAACTTTGAAGTTCTTAAATCTGAACTAAATAAAATCCCATGGGCATCCGAGTTACTCCAACATACTGATGTTGAGGGGATGTATACACATTTCGTTTATCTTGTGTGTGTTTGTATGGCAAACAGCAGGAATCACGCAAAAAATATAAAACAGCATCGTGCTATGCATAAAATATATGTTCCATACTATATAAGAAAACTCGCTAAATCAAAGCTTAAACTCTGGAAAAAGTATTAGAAGGAACGTAATGAAGAGAACTTAGTAAATTATAATACTTGCAAGGGAAAATGCTCCAAATTAACACGCGATTATAAAATAAAATTGGAATGGGACCTAATTAAAAAGGGTAACATTACCTCACTTTACAAATTTATAAAGGGTAAATCAGGATGCAACAGGTCCATTCCTCCACTTAAAATAAATAATATTCTCATTGAGGATACATGTAAAAAAACGAACATCTTAAACGCGGAATTTGCCAAAAATTTTACTGTAGACAATAATATATATCCCTTAAATTTCAACAATAGTTGCCGTATACAATATGAAATGCCGACGAGTACTGCAGAAAAAATTCTGAAAATTCTCACTTCAATGAAATCTAGTCATGCAGTTGGTCCCGATGGTTTTTCCGCTTTTTTCTTTAAAGACATTAAAAATGAAGTTTGTGTCCCAATATCGTGGATTGCCGAACTCTCTATCAAAACGGGTAAATTACCTAAAGCGTGGAAAACTGGTAAAATATCTCCAATTTATAAAAAGGGTGAGACTTCAAACCCAGCAAATTATCGCCCAATCGTGCTCACATGTGTATAATGTAAGGTGGTTGAAATGGTAATCAAAGAACCCATGACAAACCATATTGAAAAACACAAGCTTTTAGCAAATGACCAATACGCATTTATTCCTGGAAGATCAACAGTAATACAACTTTTATGTGTTTTGGAAGAATGGACATCGGCAATTGACCACAAAATTCCAGTGGATATTATTTACTTGGATTATGCAAAAGCATTCGAATCTGTAATCCATAGCAAACTGTTGCATAAACTACAAAATTTTGGTTTTAAAAATAAACTACTGGAATGGCTGTCAGATTTTTTAACTGGTAGAACCCAGTGGGTCGAGCTAAACGGCATTATGTCCGATCCAGTAAACGTTTCGAGTAGTGTACCACAAGGTTCGGTCTTGGGACCACTCCTCTTCATCCTGTTTATAAATGATCTTAAATCATCAGATTATAATATTACATTGCAGAAGTTTGCAGATGATGTTAAGCAGTTTGGTAGGGTTGTCGACCACGACACACAGTTTTTACCCCAAAAAGAACTCTACAATCTGCAATCCTGGTCCTTGGACTGGCAATTAAAATTGTCCCCTCAAAAATGCCAAGTGCTACATCTAGGAAAACAAAATTTTCATTTCGATTATTACCTTGCCGGTGTAGACCCATTACCTTGTGTGGAAATTGTGAAAGATTTGGGCGTTTGAGGACCTTACTTTTAGTGATCATTGTAATATGATTGTAAAATCAGCGCGCCAAAGGGCTGCTGTCATTCGAAAATTTTTTCGCTCTGGTGACCCAAAAACCTTAGTTTGTGCATTTAAGGTGTATGTGCGTCCAATGCTTGAATATGCCAGCCCGGTCTGGTCCCCTCACCTTCTAAAAGATATAGACCGCTTGGAATCAGTCCAACGTAGATTTACAAAAAACATTAAAAGGGTTTTCTCACATACCATACGTGGATAGGCTTAGAATTTTGAAATTGGAACAACTGGAATTACGGCGATTAAGAGCAGACTTACATTTGACCTACCAGTTGGTCCGTGGACACTTGGGGGTCGATTACACTATTTTCTTTGAGCACCATTCTGGAGACCGTACGAGGGGACACTCCTGGAAACTAGTTGCTGACAGATTCATGACTGATACTAGGAAATTTTTCTTTAGTACCAGAGTGGTGAATTGTTGGAATCTCCTACCTAAGGCGGTTGCAGGTTTTAAAAACTACCTACAAAAGGTTATGTCTTAATAAATTTTTACAAAGAAGGTTATCTTAGCATAAATTGGTCAGTCCGATGATGGTGTCAGTCTGTAACTATCTTTTAAGTTATTTTAAAATTATTTTTTAGCTTTTCAAGTTATTTTAAGTTATTTTTTTAAACTGTAAAGTGTTTTTAAATTGAAAATTGTATATAATGATGGAATCTAAAATGTGTAGTAGGTAACTTTTGTGTAACAGTCCGACCATGTAAGTGGATTGCCCTATTGACCCCGTTTTTGCTTATGCGCAAATAAATTTACTATTAAAATAAAAAGCAAATCCTTAAAATCAGTGAAGAAGGAAAACCCGGCGTCGTTTACAATTTGTGTCAGTATCACAACTCACATGGATTTTTCTTGTTTCGGAGATTTTAAGGATTTGCTTTTTTTAAAATGTAGCCTTACATCCTGCTTTCCAAGCTCTAGTGTTTTTGTCCATTATTATCATTTTTATTAAATAATTACAAAAGTAAACATGGTAACAAGTTGCTGATTTTATGTTGTGAACTTGTTGCATTACGGGTCTCCAAACTACGGCCCGGGGGCCAGATGCGGCCCGCGAAGCACTTTTGTCCGGCCCGTGCTTTATTTTCCCTAAGTCGATTTTTCAGTTGTTTATAAATCCTTTTGAAGGTATATATATTTTCTTTTTTCCTGAGTGAAGCATAGGTTATTTGTTTTGAAACCTGAACTTCATGGTGGCGTTCAAAACCTCATGATGAAATTCCCTGATTTTTCCAAGTTTTCCAGACGAATTCTAATATTTTTCCCTGATGTATTTTTCGGTCGAAAGACGATGCAGTACAAGACTGCAATTGTTTTTCCCCCACATTTCACTCAAATCTCAATGACTATACATCGCATCGGTTTGTTAAATAAAAAATTATTCCGCCATAACTGGGTCCGGTAAAGAGTAGTAGGAAAGCTGTAATCTGAACAAAATTAGAAACGCACGTAACACGTGACGACCTATATTACTTTGCGCCTAATGACTTTTTGCTTTGTTAGAAATAAAACGAAGATAGTTTCCATTCCATTCCGGGTGTTGCAGACATAGGGCCTTAGGGCTTCGTCGGGCAGATGACCAGTTACGGTTAAGGCTCGCTAAAACCCTATGACCCTTTGAAGATAGTTTTAACTGAAATAAAGTGAAGGTTTTTGAGAAGTAAAAAAATGAATACGAATTAGATAATCTTTATAGAGGAAAAATACTATCCGAAAAATGTTGAAATTCCTTGAATTTCAGTATACGTTTATCAAATTCCCTGGTTTTTCCCTGACTTTTCCAGACTTGTTAAATTCTCTGAATTTTCCAAGTTTTCCCGGTTTTCCAGGTAGCACGCCAACCTGGACTTCGTTCTGGAATGCTGATGAGTGTATGCACTACTTCGCAAGCAGTCTTTTTCACTTTTAAATCTCAACATCGATAAATTGCAAGTAAGAAGTAATCCTACAATTTCCAACAGTGATGCTTGGGGGGTGTGCGTTTAATGAGGACGAACTGTAACTTTGGGGAGGGGGTTCGGAAAATACTGTTATCTTAATTAAGAAAAAACAACACACACACAACAAAACCAGTGTGTCGTATTGGGGCAAGGTCACTCCCTACTACACCAGGGGAGGGGGAGGGGAGGGGGGAGTTGTGGATGTCTGGAGCCCACTAGGCCCAGATGAGGAAAAATCTGCCCCGTAAAAGATAAGCAACTGTGCTATATGGTCCTCAATTAGAAAAGTTTGGGGACCACCTACTTTACGGCATGCTGTAACCATCAAGTGTAACGATGAAAACGAAAACACGGCCAAAGAAACCGAACTCATAGTAACCGTTCCACAGTCCGTAACAGTTATGGACCACGAGCTCAGCATGATGACCTTTTCATCTCGTTTGTCATACATCATAAGAAAAGCCCGGACGACTGCCTTTGTAACGCTGCCAAGGTACAACACGAGAAATCAACAATAGGGTTACAATCGACTACAGATATGACGGCGCACGTCGCACATCATTGCTGACATGCAAACTGTGCATGGTCGTGCGCGGAATGTGGCACTGTTGGCTGGATAAAGGAATTTTGCTCGGAGTTGTTTAAGTTTGGTTGTAAACTTATCAATTTATGTAGGTCTATGGGATTGTATAAGGTGTAGCTGAATTTTGTGGGTGCTTTGTGGGTGTTAGTAGGTTGCAGCATCCAGCGCCATCCACCATTATTTAGTTCTGTTGCACTTGATTTCAACAAGCGGAGGAATGCGCAAAGAAATTTCTTTTTTCACAACAAACTAGCCGCGTGCCGCCTTAATTATTTAGCGTAAAGTTCGTGCGTCCACGTGCACCAGGGAGCAAGCGGTCAAGGTTAACGATATCATAGTCACTAGATGGCTCACATCTATAGCGGTTCAAAATCCGCGTTTCAAAAAGGGGCGTTCTTTATATATTTAAAAAAAAAAAAATGGGGAAAAAAAGCGCCCGTTGTTATGTTAGGCTTAACTTTATCCCTTTCTTCCTGGTACAAGTACACGCACAAATTTATCACTCAATAATTAAGGAGGCACGTGGCTTGTTTGTTTCATAAAAAGAAATTTATTTGTGCGTTCCTTCGCTTGTTGAAAGTAAGGGCTATAAAGCAGTGACACGACGTAGTTTTATTGTATATAACTCCAAGCTGGAGCCTTAATGGGTTAGCTGCAAGGGGCACTGCAGAGAGAAACAGAGGGGCGTCATACTGAAGCCGATGCTGTGTAGAGTGATTTCTTAGACCTAAAACGCGCGATTTTTGTTGTTGGAGAAAAAACGTTATTTTAAGCCTAAGAAATCCGCTCTTCCGTTGTTTTTCCCTCCATTTTTATGTAGTGCACCTTGTAGTTATGCCCTCCAAAACCCATACTGGTGCCAATATGGCGGCAAATGTCACTGCTCTATAGACAGAACTTGTTTGTTTTTTCTTGTAAGTGTATAAGAGTGCATATAGCTTCGGGCCACTATACTCTTCAATAAACCTGCAACCTGTTTTGTATGTAAGATGTATGATGTTTTGTCAGTTAATATGTTACATTGTTATATGATTGCACTGTTAAACGGGTGACGTGGTGTCAGGCATTGGTCCAGTAGTGGTTTGTGCCTACGTCCTGAGGCCTTTACGCTTTTTGCTCCTGTGGCTTTTCGGTTACCTTGTTTAGTTTTAGTGGTAGTGCGCATGGTGTCGGGCTCCCTATGCTCCTAAAAAAGCCGTTAAATCCGTTAAATTGATTTTGTTGATGAGCAAAATGAAAGAATCTGTGTTTCAGCTAAAAGCGCTTGCAGTTAGAATAGAATAGAATAGAATAGAATAGACGTTGTTGTCGGCCAGTAAGCTATACAGTTGTAATCCAAATAACGATATAATGGTATAAGTTTCGGTTATTGCCCCTCTCGCCCTCCCCGAAATTGGCAGCCTGATATGATAAAAAAAACTTAAATTGTTAACCTGTTTTCAATGTTGTCGTCGTAAGCGTAGTTTGGTATCATGGCAAATGGCTTGCTGTGGTAGAGTACGGCGTAGGTTAAGTTAGAATGTAAGTATAGGTTAGTGTGAGCGGATGCTTGTAGGACCGTTGGCTAAATAAAGAATCAATCAATCAATCGCAACAATCACTGCATGCTTGATCGTTGTTGCGTGCTTACTTCTTGGTAAACCACTGTTACCTCGATAAAAGAACATGAATTACTTCAACAGTTTAACCACGGGGATTTATTTTCACATGCTGTATGGTTTATAACCATACATAGAATGTGTGCAATTTTCTTGTTAAAGATCATGACGGATTGGAATGAGTTAGTGAACTGAAAGTGCTAAAGTAAAGTGCTAAAATAACGTCTGAGGAGACTTGGGGAGGAGAAGGGATGGAGGGAAAAATAAGCGGGGGAACAGAACGTCGTAGATACACTTCAACGTCTCCATAAAAAAAAGAAGGAAAGTAGTTTGGAAAAGTAATTTGGTAGAATCAGTGAGAATGAGTTGCAGGCAGTTATAAGCTTTGTAATATTTGTAGGTCTAGAGTTATAGGCGAACAAACATGCATCAACAAGTTTTTAAGGATTTGTATCTATTGAACGGAGCCTGGTTTTGAGTGGAGTTCCCTAACTAAACGATGGTAGGCTGAGGAGGCAGGGCTTCCCTGCTTCCTTTATGCACTGTAAACTCGCTAGCAGATTCCTGAACCAACAGAATGGAAAGCCAAGCTACGAGGATGAATCACCTGGCCACGGCCGAAGCCAAGCCAGAACCGAAGAAAGGTGAAATAGGGGTAGAATCTGGAGTCACATGAAGATGTTCCATCTTCTATTCCAGCGCTTCATGTCCCATCTCTCATTCCGAGCAGCAACTAACTCCATGTAGTCAGTTGTCGAACGAGTGGCTGGGAATACTTTCACGGAAAATGGCCATGATGCGAGAAAGGGGTTTCATTTCCTCATGCCAAGGCCAACTTGGACAGAAACTACGAATCTGTATTTTCAGGTTTAGGCCAATTCCCGCGAGGGGTGGTAGTCAATGCCTTTACTACCGTTTTCCGCTGTGAAATAATATTCTGACAATTTTGAGTGAACTTGCCTGGAGCAGGGGAAGCGAGATCCGCAGCTTCTATCGCAGTTGACCACGTGACAAAGGATGGGATACGAAGGAAGAGTCTGGGATGGACTATTTATATGACAGTCCTTTTTAACTGATGGACTGATACGAACCGCAGTGCATTACAATAAGACAACATTTTTTGTTGACCAAATCATTTCTTCTCCTGCTAAGGGACTGGTCATTATTTATTGCCGGGAGGGGGGGGGGGGGGGGTGGCGAAGGAATTGAAAACGTGACCACCAAATTTTTGATGACTCCCTCCACCCCCTTCAAAACCCTGAAAAAATCGTCACTCCCCCTCCCTCCAGGGCCAAAAATAAGTGCTCTACCCCTCCCAAAAATGCGCTTTTCGTTTGTCTATTGAGACTGTCCGCAGAAGATTTACTGCAGCCAATTAAGTAAGTAGCACTCCGCACCGATAAGTTACTAGTTGTTAGGAAAAAGTGCCTCGTTTTTAACGAAAAGATATGTTGGGTTAAAAATGTTAAACACACTGTTTGCTTGCATGCCCACATCTGTAACATAGTCAGCACCTGAAACACAGAAGAAGGCAAGAAACCAAGAGGCAGCAGCTTTCTAGAAAGTTTATTGTAAAAACGTATACGGTACTTGTCGTACTGGTATTGATATCTTAATATACACTCACATTATTGGGGGCCGGGGGCAGGGCTGAGACGTTTTTAGAAATTTCGAATGCTGAAAGTGTCATTTTTTAAGGTCCAAAAATGACTTTTTCTACCAGTTTGGTCAGTGTTTTTTTGTCACCCTCCTCTTGCCGGGATCTAAAAATATACGCCCCCCCCCCCCGACTTTCGAGAAGGTACAAAAAATTCATGACACCCCATAATTTCCTCCGACCCCCCTTCCCCGGCGATAAATGATGATCGGTCCCTAACTATTTACCCACATTATGAATCCTCATTATTTACTGATTCGTTCCGACTCGACAGATCCAAAACTGCCACCACATTAAATTTCAAGAGTAATTTACAATGCATACCGAGAGCGAGATCTGCATTGCACTTAGCGCCCTTCGGCACTTAATTCACCAGATCGCTCCTTCGGTTGCGAATACGCCGTTGTCGGCATCTATTCTACGATGCTTTGTCTGTTCCCAGCCCCTTACTGCGTCTGCCTTTTTGTTCGTTCGGCCTTTTTATCTTGACTCGGTGGTGCGCAAAACCCTACATTTCTCGCAGCAATGATTTCCCATCAGGTTGATTCATCGGTTAACCTGGGCGTTCGCCGTTCGTTGGTTGAGCCGCCGTTTCGATGGCAGGCCCAGCTGTCGATTTGAACCACGCTTGACGTCATCACATGACGTCGTCCGCGTTATTAGGGCATCATTTGTCACTCGAAGAATTTATGGCAGAAACCAGCTTTCCCATCTCATCTTGTTTTCCAAACCCCCCCTCCCACGCGATCTGCCATTATGGCGCGTAACACGGCACATTCGGATGCGTTTGCACGCATTGCAATTTCTCCAAATGTTGGC
>JAHWFP010024630.1:9347-46722 GCA_023313725.1 Lithobius niger
GCGCCTCCCTCCAGGTGTTTGGTCTTTGGTTTTAAATTTATCAAACCCGAAGACCGAATATATGAATGGCTCCCACATATGCCCTCTCCTCCACAATTACTTTAACCCCCAATCCCCACACTCCTGGCCCTCCCGGATTCGCATACGTGTCCCTCCCATAAACGCTTGCCCGCCTCCCTGAAAACGTCACCCCGTGACATTCTCCCTTTGGTGCAGCCCCAGAAAATTCTCTGGCGTTTCTTAGACTGAAGGCTAAAAAAAAAAACCTATCACTGAGAAATCCAGCATTCAGTAAGCAAGTAATCCCATGTTCCCATGTTTAAGTTAATCCTTTGAAACAATTCACTTCGGTAGCGTGCATTGCCCGCCATACCCCCCCCCCCCCTAAAACGCCGGGTCGTAACATTTCCCTTTTGGTGCAGCCCCGGAAAAGTCGCATGCGTATGTTTGACTGAAGGCTAAAAAATGCCAGCATTCAGTAAGCAAGTAACCCTATGTTTAAGTTAATCCTTTGAAACAATTCACCTCGATACCGTGCATGGCGACATTGTTGCAAGCATCGATTGTTGCTGCCTACTTAAAGACAATTCAACTTCTTTCTGGAAGTGAACATTTAGGAAATAAATGCGCCTTTCCATCGTATCAGGCTGCCAATTTCGAGGGGCCTCGAAATTATGAACCAATCGTCGTTTGGTTTAGAGTTGTCTGGTTTAGTAGACACGGGTTCTTTTAATTTTGCTTTCCATGATTTAATCGAGCCCTCAGCCAAATGCTATGCGCCCCAAAAAAAATTTAATTTTAATTTTAGCTCAAACGCCAACAATGGCACAGTCCACGCGATTTATACTTTGTTGGCAGCTTTGGTACTACAACAATACCAAAAAAACGAAATCCAAAACGGTGCGGCAGGTCTGGCAAGTGGCGCCATCTCTTCGCAGACTTTGGAAAAAGTGTTATAATCCGAACTTATAGTCCAAGGCCGTCTAGACGGCGACATGGCAGGTTTGGTAAGTGGCGCCATCTGTTCGAAGACGTTGGAAAAGTGTCTCAACCCAAATTTGAAGGCGAATCCCGTCAACAGATGGCACTACAGGGTGGGGTAGGGGTACTTGATTGTGCGACGGAATGGCGTGGCCAGTGACTTGGCCGCTGCTCCGTATTATATATGTAGACTAGTTGTGCCCGTGCGCATGCTGCACACCCCTCCCCTCCCCGCAACCCTCCAGGTGTTTGGTCTTTTGTTTTAAATTTATCAAACCGAAGACCGAACATGTGAATGGCTCCCACATATGCCCTCTCCTCCACAATTACTTTAATCTCCAATCCCACACTCCTGCCCCCTCCCGGATTCGCATACGTGTCCCCCCCATACACGCTTGCCCGCCTCCCCCTCCCGGAAAACGTCGCCCCGTGACGTTCTTCCTTTGGTGCAGCCCCGGAAAAGTTGCTGGCCTGTGTTTGACTGAAGGCTAAAAAAAACCTGTCACTGAGAAATCCAGCATTCAGTAAGCAAGTAATCCCATGTTTAAGTTAATCCTTTGAAACAATTCACTTCGGTAGTGCATTGCCCGCCACACACACTTGCCTGGCACCCTCTCCCCCACCCCCCGAAAAGGCCGCTCCGTAACATTTCCTCTTTGGTGCAGCCCCGGAAACGTCGCATGCGTATGTTTGACTGAAGGCTAAAAAAAAGCTCTAAGAAATCCAGCATTCAGTAAGCAAGTAACCCTATGTTTAAGTTAATCCTTTGAAACAATTCACCTCGGTACCGCGCATGGCGACATTGTTGCAAGCATCGATTGTTGCTGCCTACTTAAAAACAATTCAACTCCTTTCTGGAAGTGAACATTTAGGAAATAAATGCGCCTTTCCATCGTATCAGGCTGCCAATTGGGGGCCTCGAAATTAAGAACCAATCGTCGTTTGGTTTAAAGTTGTCTGGTTTAGTAGACACGGGTTTTTTTTTTTTTATTTATTTAGCTCAAACGCCGACAATGGCACAGTCCACGCGACTAAAACTTTGTTGGCCGATTTGGTACCACAACAATACCAAAAAAAGATCCAAAAAACGGTGCGGCAGGTTTGATAAGTGGCGCCATTATCAAAAAAAAAAAAAAGGTTACGGAAAAAGTTTTATAACCCGTACTTGTAGTCTAAGGCCGTCAATAGACGGCGACATGGCAGGTTTGTAAGTGGCGCCATCTGTTCGAAGACGTTGGAAAAGTGTCCCAACCCGAATTTGAAGGCGAATCCCGTCAACAGATGGCACTACAGGGTGGGGTACTTGATTGTACGACGGATGGCGCCGCCTGCTCCATATTATATATATGTAGATTCCGGTGATTTTTCTTATCAAGACACGCGCTAAGCTTGTCGCCGCCAAGTTGTTGATGTTTTATTGCTGTATTGTTGTTGTTGCATGAAAGCGGCAAGCGTAAGCTTGTGTATTTATCCGAAGTAAACGTTTTGTAGACTACAGCGAGCAGCTGGATAAAATACTTGCATGCGACAAAACATGCTGCAAAATCTGTTGGAAAATCAGGCATTACCAATGTAAGGCAACGGTTTTGGATCGTCGGACGACGACTCTTTCTGGGAAAAAATTGCTACCAAAGATCGTTGACCATGTGTTGGCTAGCTAACTAGCTAGATAACTACTAGTGGCCAGGAAGAAACGTTAATTTCCATAGAATTTAAGTAGCCGAATGTGAACGACTGAGAAGACCTTATGAAATGAAAGTTGCTGTGAGCATTGGGCGACATTAATTCTGCATAACTTTGGTGGTTTGGGAATGGAGGGTCCTTGGGTTAGTGATCTAACTGGTGCGTTGGGGGACTATGGATTGTTGAAGTGTTGTTCGTAACCGTAAAAGTATTGTTCGGTTTTGTTAAAAGCATTGTGTCAGTTGCGCATATTTGTTTTTGCAGGTGTATGTTACGCGCTGATCGGTTTACCGGAAATGACGTACTGTAATGCCACATATTGGCCAAGCGTAACTCGTCCATACTAACTAATAAATTGCATTGTTATTGCTAAAGAAAATTCGCCAAACCCATAAACAAACAAACAATACGAGTATTATTTATCTGAAAAGTGTAGATATAATAGCAGGTTCCTTTTTGAGAGTAATTAGTTGGAGCGTATAGCTCCGCTATGAAGACACTCCAATGTAATCTTAAGACCGCGCATCACGCGAAAAGCACAAGAACTATCTAAACCACACTTTGCTTGCAGTAGCACGGTAGTCTGGACAAGGTTTATCAAAAAAAAATCCAGTATTGGACATGGGGTTGACGAACCATCAGGGTGATAAAACTAGACCAATAGCTAGAGCCAAAATCCAAACAACAACGAGACGACGAAGCCGTTTCTAATTGTTAAAGGCATCCGATTGTTATAAGATTGATTGTTGATGATAGTTGTGAGTAACGTTGTTTTGGGGTGTACGTCTGTGGGCCAAGACCTCATAGTAAAAATTTCCGGCCTTACTAGCCGGCCTGTTTGGGGTATACGGCTACGGGCCAGGGCCTCTAATAAATTCTCTTCTGGCCTCACTAGCAAACATGTGTCTGTTAACTGTAAGCAACTAAAAGCATATTTTGTAATGCTGGGCCGATCCCGATTACCGATTCAGAATGGCTCACGTAATTCTTTACCGACATTTGCAATATCGGTAGAAGTCGGGATCGGTATATAAAATCCAGAGAGTTAATCTAAAAGTTAAAGAACGAGTATCCACATTCACGGAGAGAAAAATGCATCAATAACTTTTTCATCATACTCTCCAGCTAAGAAGCTAGCTAACTTGGCCGCCTTTGCCTCGTGGAATAGGGCCACTACTTTCAAAGGCTGACCCTTTTTTGCCAAACATCCAAACGGCAAACAAAGTGAATCCCGCTTCATTATGTCGACAGCGAAAATGACGACGGCCCTACTTACTTTTAGATTGCATAAAAGGAAATAATTCGACTAGAAAATTGAAAAAAAAAACAACAATCATAAAACCACTTACCACAAGAACTGATACCTAAACAAGAATAATTGTCGAAAATAACCAAGTGTAACGCTTCAACAAAACATGGCAACCAAAAACGTAAAGAAACCACCAAATGTCCTGCTCTCTGCTATACATATATCTGGCTTGTGGTGGAACTCCTCCATACTAAATATAAGTTGCATTGTTATTGGAAATTAACAAAATCAGTCAGAACCTTCAACAAACAACATCAGAAAACAAAAACCAACTCGATCGATGCTTAATGCAACTTTGAACTGATTCATAGTCAAAACAGCAAAGGAACATAAATAAACTTTCCTGTAAGATTTCGCATACTGCAGTGTTACTATGCTGTTTAGTCCACGTGAAATTTTACTGCTGTAGGCAAATGTTTTTACCATTTTATCTGAAATGTGCAATTTCTGTAGAATTAATACTTGGCTCCTTTCTAGGAATAATTAGTTTTTCCAAGTTAGCTTTTAAAGAAAGTATTTGACTTATAAAATCCATAACCACAAAATCATAAAATCAAATCTGTTACCAAAACAATTGATAGCTACACAAAAGTCAATACCAAAAATGTCGTCAAGTTCAGAAGTAAAGCTTCAGCAAGATTAAAACCAAAAATGTAAAGAATCCAGAACATTGTAAGTAACAAAAAAAAAAAATATCACGTTAGGCGCAGCTACTAAAAGTCCTGATATCTAAACCAAAAACAATAAATTATAAACCCTCCAAGTTTCAGCCATTGAACGTCTGTAATATCAAAAACGAGCCAAGTTTCCACTCATCAGAACGCAACTTTAAAAGTTAGCGCATTACAAGCCTTTCATTTGCACCCAAGATGCACAACCAACATCAAGATAAGCGATAGTTCGTGGTTGTCGTTATTGTTGCTGTTTCATTATTGTTTCAAGCCACACGAAGTTAGGGTAAGTTAGGGTAAGTTATTTTGAGCGTATGGTTGTACAGGACATGTTGGCTCAGTAAAATTCAATTCAATTCAAGCAAAATAATACATTTTCTTCTTACATTATAAACCAAAGTCTCATAGCAGAAATGAAGCAACCGCAACGACCCCCGGAAGGGGAACAATGAAAACGTGCGAGTGTGTCAATTCTTTGGCTTGAAGTTGAAACTGGAATGTTGTTGCCCTGAAAAGAAGTTGGAATTGGCACATTGTTATACCTCGACTAACAATTTGCTCTGCGTTGTCATCGCAAAGGCATGTCTTAAATGACGTCATGTACGAAGGGCAGTTATTTTTCGCACCCTAATGAGAGGGGGAAAGGGCCTGAACGGGGAATGCTCGTTGGTATGGCAGTGCTTATGTTAAAGCCACTATTTGATTACGATATTGCTTTGCTTAGGGAAAGGATTGACGGAAAGTGGGAATGTTACACAAAGAAAAATTGACTGTTGCAGTGAACGATCAGGCAGCACCGCGCAATTACTGGGAAACAACCACAGGTCAAACAAATCCCAGGGCGAAGCCGGGTACGATGCTAGTCCAATCGATGCTAGTATAAACGATTAATCGATCAATCCGACAATCAATCTCCTCTCGGTTAATAAAAACTATTTGTGAACTGCTAAAGATTCAGTAGCAAATCGTTGAGGTGCCAATTTTCGTAACGTCAGAAAGGGTTTACAAATAATACTATATTATTCGCCAAAAGCTATAGGCTTGAGAGTAGAGCACGCTAGCCTGCAGTAGTTCAACAAAACGTCACTGTGAGAGTTGTAAAAATTTATTGTAAATTGATTATACGTAATTCCAACAAAAGATATTGTAACAAAAAAATCTTTAACATTATTTGGATATTCGAAAACGTAAGACATAGCCAAACTACTCAAGTAAAAAAAAAGCACCAATGCACCAAGTTTTAAAGTTGCGTTGTATGTCTGATGAATGGAAACTTGGCTCATTTTTGATATCACAGACGTTCAATAGCTGAAATTTGGCTGTTTTTTTTTTGCCTACAATTAATTGTTTTTGGTTTAGATTCGTTCTTCACAAAATTTAATTGTGAATATATCATATTTGTTTTACATTTTATTTGCAAATTAACTTAATCGAGTTCAGTTTACATAAACAGGCACGTAGACAGCCAATCAGGATTGGGGGTTTCGGCTTAAAACATTTTGGACCTCATTTGGAATGACTATAAACTGCTCTGTTCAAGCAAGGGCAGTGGGGGGGGGGGGTAACCACCCCTTCCCTACTGGAGGCAGATATTTTTAAAAATAAACTATCGAAAGGTGAAAAATAGTGAACTTTTCTCTTTTATCCCACACGACTAGGCCTATATAGAGGTATTACAGCAAAAAAAATCCGACATTTTAAAGCAATACCATGCTCCAGTTTTTTAAAAAAAAAATGGAACGTAGAAAGAAGAAAAAAATGGCGAAACCTTTTACTCAGTTTTGTCCAAAACAACTTGAGGTATTATTGGAGAAAGATTCCACATTTGAAATCAACATGAGCCATTTTCATTTTTATCCCCTTGATACAATGGATCTTAGGGTCATTTTTCCCCTCAATTTCGGGACCTTAGAGTCTCTTTTATCTTTTAATCGACTGTCATAGTTGGTGAGATGTGAGAGAGCTGAGCGGTGACAGAGCTCAGCCTGGTGCTGTAAGTTTTCGGATCTCGTCGAACCCTTGGAAAGGGGATCTTGGCAAAGTTCCAGGACTGTTACCAGGACTGCCGGTCAAGGTAGCATGAGAGGCTACCATGGTCCTCCAGCAGCTATGGAACTTATTCTGGCTAATTCTGGACAATCTTTCAACCTCTACAATGCTCGGAGGTTTCCCGGTTCAAATCCCCGGGTTTGCCCCTCCCTGTCCCAGATAATTTCGTCTTATATATAGCACGAATCCAAACTGGATATCTGTCCAACGACGATGAGAGGGCCATACAAGAGTGAGAAACAAAATGCAGATGGTGAGCACAGGTTCCAATCAAGTAGGAAAAAAGTGATTTCTTTTTTTAAAAGTAGGTCTTGCTGGTGTGTCGCCGCCAAGTAGTACATAATCTGTCAAGTAGATGAGCTTATATATACATATATCTTGTTATTGTTACAGTTATTGTTGAATTTTACGCGTACATGACTGCGTACAGTTAATTATCAATGGGAAAATTTATTGACATAAAATTCCTCCAGAAAAAAAAAGACAGATGAAGTAAGACGGTGTGACCTTTAGTACGCCACAGTCCTATGAAAGTTGTGATATCCACCCAAAACCAAAACTGGTATAAGAGAAACCGCCAAGTTTCCAAATAGGGCCGGCATTTGAAAGTAGTGATATCAACCAGGAAAAGGCCGCCAAGGTTAATCCTATTATCCAGCAAACTAGGCGCATTGCTCTCTTCTTTATTTCTCTTTGCCTGGAGTGAGAATGTCTGTCTGCAAATATAACGAATTAAATGAATGTCAATGTCAGAGCTATACAATTGTACAGATCTAAGTCCAACATGTTTCAGCAATCGAAACAGACGAAGAAACCAAAGAAGCGGGCAATGCACCAAGTTGGCTGGCTAACTTGGCGGCCTTATCTTGGATGGTTAGAGATCATTACCATCAAAGACCGACCTTCTTTGGAAACCTGGCGGTTTGTCTTATACCAGTTTTGGTATGGGGTTGATACTTCTTAGCGGCCAGAAACGATCAGGAATCAGTTAATAGTAAGCCAGACAGAAGTATTGCAAGTAATATAGTATGTTCCCCATCATGTTTGCAGAAAACTGACTGTATGACGCTACTTTTGCTTCCACTACGAGTGCAAAAACATGTGGATATCACACGACTGTTCGATTCTACGAGTGGGACATTTACGTGTTTTTGCGCACGTAGTGGAAGGAAACGTGGCGTCATACAGTCTATTTCCAGCAAACATAATGTGAAACAGACTATAGTTTTTGGTGAGAAACTCACGTTTATCGATTATTCGACCACGGCTGCGATACTTGTCCACTGGGCAGGCCAAGCATCACACCGATGACCCACACTTCCTGTCACGGTTAACGGGATTTAACGTATTGAAATTCAGTATGGCGTTGAGTTAGCGTGACGTCACTGCCGTGGAATAAAAATTAACGATACAAAAAAAAAAAAACAGCCTCTTAAATAATTTAAAACTGACCAAATGATGATAATAACTAACCAGTATTCATGAAAACCGGAATTTACAGTGGACATTTAACCGAGTTTGCTAACTCGACAAATCGAATTTGCCATGTCTACGTCTTCTTGGACAGTTGGATAGGTGGGGGATAGCAATTGAAAACTCGGCGGCTCTTCTCATACCAGTTTTGGTTTGGGGTGGATTTCAGAACTTTCATAGGACTGTTACGTACTGGTCACAACCCCTTATCTTCATCTGTCATTTTTTTTCTTGAGGAATTTTGTGTATATGAATTTACGCATTGATAATTAATCATACGTAGTCATGCACGTGTAAAATTCAACAATAACTGAAACAGTAATAAATTGTATCTAATCTCATATACTTGGCAGATCATGTACTTGACGGTGACAGACCAACCAGTAGCAACGGCCCACAAAAATATGGTTTAAACCTGCCCTAGTTTAAATTACTACCTCAAATAAAAATGTGCAGTTTTTGGCAGAGCAAATGAAACAAGCAACGTCTAATATTCTATTCATTTGGAATTTTGCATGTTTGTTTGTATGCGAGTCTGATTGTCTGGTTCGGGCATGATAACATTCGTAGGTTTGTTCTGATTTTGTTGATGTATCTTGTGAAGGGATTCGCGAGTTTGAAAATAAAATTCTTATATCAGATTTTTTCGGAGATATCCGAGAGACTAAGCCAATTTTTATTAGCATCAGTGAGGGAGCTCAATGCTTAAAACTAGTGGTCCCGAGCAGTATATGAACACAAAGCCACCTGCCATACAATAGATAGTGAACGTTTGTTTTAGTGTTTAGAATGCATATAATAATTACAAATGGTTGCAAAAATCACTATTACTGCCATTTGAAACATGGTTTGTTCTTATGTCATTTCTATGTCAAGTCTCACCCATTGTGACAGCATTATCCACACGCGCTCGTAAAGATCAGTGCTGGATTTGTTCTCAGGCTTCGGTGTTGGCTTTTAGTGTTCGGTGTATACTGACTTCATATTTTCGTTGGAAACCCCCCCCCCCCCCCCACCAACGCCCCTTGGGAAATTACCTAATCAGCTAAATATATTTTAAAAATGCAATTTATACCATATCCAACAACCATAAGGGGTGCAAGGGCACTTATTTGGGCCAATAAAAGCAGGAACTGGTGGAAACATTTTATTTCACGTAAATCAAATTTAAACTTAAAAAAAAACAAGAGTACTCCGTGGTCCAACACTTCTAAAAAACGCGCCATGGACCCAATATTCAGGTGACTTCTATTATTTTTCAAATTCCTAATGAAATGGTGAGACCAAAGTTCGAAACACTTTGAATACATTTGAATCACCCTCCTGTTGATAATCACACGATTCCAGCAGCCAATCATCTTCCCAACGAGAACCAACGAGCCTGTCATATAGGCGTTTCCAGCAAAACCATCCACAGTCTCCTGCTACTAAGGCGGATTACAGCAGTCTTAGTGAGGTCGTTCCTGTTCTAGGATTTTATATCCAGTAGTATAACTGAAAGTGTCGCAGGAAAACAACGGAGCGTGAGTGCAAGACCAGGTCTCTGGGTTAGCTCATTCCTGTTTAGGTGAAACTAGGTTATTACGTGTTTTCTTTTTTTTTTGTATGTTTATATCCTTTAAAAACGTCTTATTATAGAGATACACAAGTGTAAATTTTCATATTTACCATTTAACAGTTATCTTAAACGGAATTAGTTTACAATTCAACAATTTTAAAATACATCGCTTAATGGGGCGTAACGCAACCTAATCGTTTAAACGTAGGACTGGATCATCACTAGTATTATATTGAAATCAGTAAAATACCTTGGTAAAACAAAGGTTTAAATTTTTGATTGCTCAGGAACGGAGTAAGTGGCTCAACAGCCCTTCTGTCTTCCTTCCACACATTGGTGGTAAATTTTATTATTATTTATTATTTTAGGTATCAGTTGAGATTGGATAGGTTAAAAGTGGCTTTGGTAAAACTTTAGACGATTATTGTTTGTCTTGTTCTTTTTGTGTTTAGAGCCTTAAAAATGTCTGCTATTGCAATACACAAGTGTAAATTTCACTATTTACCAGCTAACAGTGCATTTAAATGGAATTAGTTTAAAATGCAGCAATTTTAAAATACAATACTTAAAGCACAATGTATAAAACAACCTAGATCGGTTAAATGCATGATTGGAACATCACTGGCATCACATCTGAATCAGCAAAATATCTTGGTAAGACAGGTATCAGATTGGATTGGAGAGGGTAAAAGTGTTTTCGGTATTAGTGTTTGTTTGTCGTGTTCTTTTTGTGTTTAGATCCTTTAAAAAAGTCTCTTATTGCAATACACAAGTGAAAATTTTCGTATTTATCAGCTAGCAGTTAATTTAAACGAAATTAGTTTACAATCTATATATATATATAATTACACAAGATCCGCAACGCAGTCATCTGCAGCGCAGCAGCAAGCAGGACATACGATGCCATCTCCACCATCTACTGATGGAACGGAAAATTATAAGAGTAGCAGCCAAGACCCGCTGAGATAGTAGCTACGCCCGGAACACAACGGCCAGCAGCGCGACCGAACGGCAAATGGAATGAGGGGGGAGCGAGACGGAGGGGGGGGGGGAGCGAAATGACGCGGAATGCGCGAGCGAAGCGAGCGACTCCGCTAGTGCAACAATTCTAAATACGACACTTGAACCACAACGCATAAAACATGCTAGATCGGTTAGATGTAGAATTGGCTCATCACTGGACGTATTACATCGGAATTATTAAAATACCTTGGTAAGACATCGGAATCAGATGCGATTGGATAGGTTAAAAGTGGTTTCTGTAAACCTTAGTCAATTATTTGATTGTCGTGTTCTTTTTTTGTTTAGATCCTTAAAAAAAGGTGTATTATTGAAAGAAGTGTACATTTCTCTATTTACCAATTAATAGTTTTCATACCTCCAATTCCTGCTTTCACAATTCTGTATTTTTCATCACCTATTTCTTCAATTTCGGGATTATTCATCACAAACCTGAGGGAAACTATGATGAGCAGCCAACGAGTGAATGGAATAGGAGTCATGGCAAAGGGCCACCTAGAGCACCTATGGAAAATTGCAATGATTTTAGTGACTATGGAACTGCAATGTTCATGTTAATCTGTACTGGAGTGTTCCTACTATTTTGATCAATAAGACATAAAACAGTAACAAGTAGTAGTATAGTAAATGATGACACTGAGCCACAACCTAAAACTTAGTTGGGAAGTTGAAATAACGTGATCTCTGCTTGGAAGCAACCATCTTGGTGTCTGGTAGATGGTTGCCTCTTTATGGGAGTGGGAGGTGGTGTCCCCATTGGAGGACTTCGAATAAATTTGCATTTTTCATGAACGGAGCCATCTTGGATTTCGTCATTAAAACTAGTAGCCACTGGGTGACATTCAAGATGGTGGCACCCTACGCATGTCGCCAACTTGGCCTGTATGATACTTAAATGCGGACATTACCCAACTTCTCAATGTGTCAAAGGGTCCCTATCCCCCAAATGGTCAAAAGTAACACTTCAAAGAACAAATTTCGTCATTTTGTTGGTGGATGAGCCCTACTCTTGGGACAAATTCGGAAATAACAAATTTGCTGTGATACAGATAAAGTATCTGTTGGAGAAGAGTTGGTATATGCTTTGTACGACACTTTGTTAGCAATACGTTTGTGTTAAGAAAAAGTATAAGCCAATGAAGTATAAAGGCACAAATTTAAAAACAACTAGCCACCAAAAAGTGACTTTCTGCTTATCACTTTTGAACAAAAAGGTCTAGGTTTAGGCATAAACAATAGTCATTGTGAAATTATATGATAATGAAGCTTGATGACAATATAATATGCAAATAAGGCAAACTACTAACATGCGGTTATGTTGTTCGAATCGACCCTGATTCAAACGTACACTCTGGAAGGTCGACTATTCTCAGTGTCCACTGTTGGTTAGGATTTATATAAGTAGAAATGGAACAAAGTTATGTGAATATTAATAAAGCCTAAAACGTGCACAAATCATTTACAATAATACAAAGTTTTGAAACTTATCACAATTCATTATCCAGCATCATAAGCGTAAATTGATTAGAACAAAATAACACATAAATTCCATAGAAATGGATAAACAAAGTTTTATAATCAACGGAAAGGAAGTCGAGGCAGAAGGTCGAGGTTGCCATAGTATCAGGTTTTGCCCTGACCTAGGTCTATTTAGGAAATTTTAAAATTTTTATTTGATCTCTGTTTATTGTAAAGGAATGTTCATCCATTTCTATGGAATTTATTGTATTAATTTTGATTGGCAATATTTCGTTGTGCTGCCCAGTGCCGGAGCAAGTGGGGGCGAGGAGGGCAGTTGCCCTGGGCAACGAGAGGGAAAAGGGTCGGAAAAATATTGCTCCTCTCCTCCCCTACAAAAAAAAATTGAAAAAAAAAGTTGAACTTTAATAAATGCTTTTTCGGCGACTAATACAATTGGTCTTGAAATATTAGTTTGTGAGTTGCAGTAGTAGTTTATGGTAGAGGTACCCTCTGACTGGCAAGGAAACTCACAAGAACATGAATTTGCCAACAAACTCTTAATTTTCGGCCGGAATTTGGGGATTTATTCATAAAACAAATGTTAAAACACTAAAAAAAGTGGAAGCTGCCACAAATTTTGGGCTTCACACAGCCGCCATGTAGAAAAATGTTCCGTTATGGCGGCTGTACGAAGTCCACAATTTGTGGCAGCTCCAGCTCTTTTAGTGTTTTAACATTTTTACTGTCAACAAACCTAAAATGCCGGGCGGAAAATAAGTATTTGTTACCAAATTCATGTTCTTGTTACTACATAGTAAATACATATGTACATTTGGAATCCTTCAACTGTAGACAAATATTTTTGTCTTTTGCCTACCTACTCACCCCTCCATGTCAGATTCGTGTGCTTTCAATGTGTTGGCATTATCTCTGTGACACCGTGATGGGTTCATTTTTGGCTAGATTTGGGAAGAGGCGTGTGGGAGCTCATTCTCGTTGTATGAGTGCGCCACTATTTCACAGGCAACGAGTAAATGCTGGTAATGCGAAACCAACAATTTTTTTTTTAGTTACAATATTTTAACTTGACAACGACGAAATGACATTTAGGTTTTGTTCATATGTTCCTCCTGAGGTTGGCGCTAATGACCTAGCTGTCGACGCGCCATTAAGCCTCAACACCCCCCTTCCCCTTCAAACAATATTGGGCGAAAAATCAACTGGGGCAAAAAAAGATCAAGGCGGACACTAGTCTCCCTCAGAACATTTTAACTTCGAAAATTTAATGGTGTGTTTATATTACCTGAAGAAATCAGATCCACTTGGATTTTTTTCCTTCATTGTCATATCCTCATTGTGTGTAACCACCAACATTGTGTTCTACCAACATGTGGTTTAAAGAGCACGCATTTTGCATAATTCACCAATAATATTACGAGCCAATGTTGGTGCAACATGTTCATTACTGCATGACTAAATATTAATCATTGTTGGGCTGATGATAGGCTAACTGTCCAATGCAGTTGCAAGTTTTTTTGCAAGTCTATGAAAAACGTTGTTGTCCAGTTATTAATGTTTGACCAGTGTTGGTTCTGTGAATAGCCGACCAAGCAAAAATGCCGAGAAGTGTCAGTATTAGAGGCCAGTATTTGAGCAGTATTGTAAGCCAGTGGTTGACCTTCATAGTTTGCAAGCCTATATTAGAGCAATTTTCTCATTCCGATATCATTATCCAATAAAAAAATTATGCCTGTCTCACACCGGACCATTGGCGTAGCCAATATTTTGCCTGTAATCCATTGAATATTCGGCCAATAAAAACAGCTGGGATGTGCCTATATTGCAGCCCAATATGTGCAGCTCACTCGTCTGGGAACGGAATTTTTTTTATTTAGTTTTATTTAGGGTCTAAATTAGAATATTTTCAGTTTTATTTAAGGTCTAAACCAGAAGAGGTAGGTTAGAAAACAAATTTTCAGGATATTATTTAACTAAAAAAAAAATTTTAGCCTTCAAACTTTTAACACTTACGATGTTTATTAGTTGTTTAGGTATACACCGACAAAAGAATCATTGTGATTATTATAACATGGTGAGTTTATCAGGCGAGCCGCCAGGTAAGGGTAATGTTGAGCAAATCTGAGTATGAATGGGTCGCTCAGTTCGTAAAGACGCTCCGAATGTTTGGCTAACCATCCCGGGATGAATTTGTCAAAAGTCAAGAGTAATTTGTCGTCTTCTGTGAGATTTTCGTGTGGAACCAGGTCGTTTTTGTAAAGTTCGGTGAAACAGTTATTTCGCACAGTTTTTGTCTTGAGAAGGGTCACACCGAACAGGGAACTTGTAGAAATTGTCTTAACCTAACCTAACCAATGACTGAATCTTCGTTCACGAGCTTCTGGAAACCTGGCTACGGTCTGCCATCTCCTTGCCATTTTAACGGGTCGAAGAGAACGAGAAGTTGATGCTTCTGACAATGGTGGCTGGCGCGCAAATGACGTTTTTGGTAGCCCATTTAGGTATTAACTTGTATTTATTATTGATATTTTGTGTTTTATAGTTTGGTAGTACAAAGGTCAACGCGTGGGATACGACGAACTTCAAGCATTTTTCGTTACTCGTAGATCAAAGTAATTAATTGGTTAGAACTAGGGCGGTATCTGATCACCTTCGAACCTCTAACTTTCGTTTTTGATTCAACAGAATAAAACACGCGAATTAAATCAATAGGTCTGCAGTTGGCTCGTGCAAATGAAATATGATGGTAAAAAAAAACTTACCAAGCTATGTCGAACTGTACCGAGTGGATGTGCGGACGAGTGTGACTGCGTGCACTATGTTAATTAGCCTTTTATATTGGGCCGAGTTATGGATCATTCCTGGTGGCCATAACATTTAATTTCCCTTCTCATCTATATCGTCATTGTACTGTCACGTTTGAGTTTGCTTACGTTCGCTAATAGTACGTCTTTACTGCTGCTATTTCTAATTCCTATTGTGTAAGAGTTGTACGACTGACGTAATGACACGTACTGTACTTTTATTACCGATGCTCACCATTCAACGACGTCACCTTGGATTTTATGCGTTGTTTTATTGTAAATAGATTGTTTCCACAATTTTGTCATCCACTTTGGTGTGATATTTACCTTTTTTTGACAATATTTCTATTTTGCAGTAGTTCCTTCGTCGTTTCGTGTTGACACAAGATTGTTTTATTTTTGTCGAGTTAGTTCTATTGTTATGTTGTGTTAATGAACTATGACAGTGACGTACGGCACTTCATCCGCTCGAGCGAACTGATTCTTTTAAGAGTCTTCACAATTCTATAATGATAGTTTACTTTGCTTTCGCCGTTCTAACTCTTCGTACCCCCTTATTATCCAATTGTCGTTGTTTCCATAAATGATGTCCTTTATGTTTGGTGATCGTGTGATATTACTGCTCTGGCTTTCCGTCAGCTTGCAATAGTGAATCGATGTTTTAATTCAGGGAGTATACAGATCTGGGTCTGGGCATTTAAAGTCTTTGTACGCCCATTACTGTAGTACGCTACCCCCGTGTGGTCGCCTTCCTTGCTTAAAGGTATTGATATGGTTGAGTTAGTCCAACGACGATTCACAAAGGGTTTGCCTGGCTTGGAGAACGCCTGCAGATGCTAAAATTAGAATCTCTGGAACTTCGCAGACTGAAATTCGATCTTGTGCTCACCTTTAGGATTCTGCAAGGTTTCTTATCAGTGGACCTGCCTTTCTTCGACCTGAACTCTGCTCACTGCACTAGAGGCCACTCTTTGAGGCTTTTAGTTCAACCCTCGAGACTGGAGTGTCGTCGGCGTTTTTTTTTTCTGTAAGGGTGGTGCCTGCTTGGACCTCCCTAACTGAGGAAGCAGTCTCGGTGACCTCTGTAAGTAGGTTCAGAAGAATTTTAGATAAATTGCCGCTATCCAGGTTCTTGAGGCGGCAGTATTAATTATAAATGCAGCATTCTTTCGGATTGGAGTCAGTGGCTCACCATCTTTCCAACATCTTCTCCACTTAGAAGTGGGAAACCTTTTTAATATTATTATTATTATTAATAGTAAAAATTATAACAACGTGGTTTGGCTCAATTCGTACTTTGAAATGATAAATTTGTATTTATTCAATTACGCAGTCCGGTAGGTGTAGCTGCTTATAAGCTTCCTGCTGCAATGGGTAGAAAGGAGAGCGTTGCATACAGTGCAACAAAAGCCATGTCACATTAGTTGAAGGTGGAAATGGAACGAAATACGTTTTTATGCGTATTATGGTATATTCCAAATTTTAGTCCAATCGTGAGTGATGGGCTCCCATCAAATGCTTTGTTGACATATTTCCCCTTCGCTCTCATCTTTCGACTATTTTTGCCAAAAGCATTTCAAAACACACACACACACAAATGTTTATATATCTTATACATAGCTACTTTGTGGTGGCTCGTTGCCAGAACGTTAAAATTAAACAGACACACAGTCGGTCCACCTTTACTCGTTTTTTTATGTTACATTAGTGGTGTGAGTAATGATTGATTTTAAATGGGCAAATAAATTTTCCATTTCATGTACGTTGAAAGGGACGATGCATGTGTGTCTTTCTCTATTATACATGATTATAGTAAGGACACCGGTTTTAACTTTCGTACATTGTGATAATAACATGGTTCCAACAGCAACGTGACTTTCTTCTAACCATTCCTCCACGTCTCGGTTGATGTACTTGTCTCTATATTCCATATGCTGTGTCAAACACCAATAGGTTCACTGCAACAGTTTCCAGAAAGGTCTTTCTATTGATACGTATATCCACCCATCTTTGATATGTTGGATTGTGTCGCTCCCTCCTTCTGTGTGTGGTTTATATACTCGATACTGATATAACTCAGATACTGATATAATGATACTGAGTTGACTAATTAGAAGCGGCGTGTGCTTTGCTTCCATAGGTTCATACAACCACAGTCACATTCATCTCTACATTGTGGTTAAATCAACTCCTTTTCTTTGTCTTCAACGAAATTGTTACCTTTTGGAATAGTTTTAGAAAAGAACAATATCTGTACTTCTTTTTATGTTCTAGGGATCTTGTCCTTGTTGCCAATTATATAGGCAATGATACATGTGTTTCGCAATAACGGCACATTACCGAATCAGGGGCCTCCGTCATTTTATCTACTTCGTCTCTACATCGAAAGAATCCTGCCTCAGCTATTTTCCGTACATCCAATGTTCCTCTGTGTCCCCATCTTCCTTCGTACGTCTTCTCCCGCCCTGAAGGTGTGTACATATTAATTGACATCAAGACCTTGACACAAAATAGTGTGATCGTGTTGCTTCTCCAACCCTATATGGTATTTGCATTTGTGGTGGAGGGGGGAGGTAAGGAGGGGTTTCTGGGAAATTGCCAAATGAGGATGAACACCACAAGATGTTACGTGAAAGACAACAGGGTTACGAAAATGAGTTTCAGGTTTATTGTGGCTTAATTAACAGTTAATGCCTTCACAAGATTCACATGCATCGTGGTCCAATTTGAAATGTATTTGTCCATTGATAAAATGTCCTTAAGGAGTCTGGACATAACCAAAGACGAAACGGTCGTCATTTTAGTGATGGCACTTGGATTGTGACATCACTTCCGCTCCAGTAGTACTTCCGCTCCAGTAGCACTTCCGCTCCACAAGCCGATTATTTATTACTACTTCTGACCATTATCTTGTTTTAAATTTTCGTGTTAACAGTTTTAAATATTTCGTGTGCCTAAAATTTCGTGAAAGTTATTTGGACAAAACGGGATTTCACCTTTAGGCATAAGCTTTTAATCTGCTTGCTTTTTGGCGAAACGGGACATAAACTTCCTAATATCCTCAACGGGGCGTGGGGGGGTAAGGGCTGGGATAATTGTTCCCCTTTTTACTATACGACCCTGGTTGAGCCAGCAGGGGAAGTACGCAATTTCTACCCCAATCGGCCTTGGCTTGAAGAAGTAGTTGCCTACCCCGCAGCTCCACAGTTGTGGCATTTTTGTCTGAACTAATCGTTGCTGGAATGATATTTTTCGCATCAATTCTTTAGTTTAAAACCTTTGTAACGTGACTTGTCTTATAGAATAGTTAGTTGTTCCACAGTTGGTCGTATTAGGGGGCCACCGAGACCATAGACACTTCTTTACATTCTCCTGGTTCCGGCCTGGTGTAGACGTTGTCAATGCATCCCATAATAGGATTTATTCACCCATTGTGGCTACCTCCAATGGCGTCTTTTTGATCATCCACTATTTTTCAAACCATATAATCCGATGCTCTGCCTCATTTCTTATTTGCTTCGGTAAAGCTTTCCCCGAAAAATATTCATGAAGACTCTTAAGTCTGGAGTGTTGGTTGAATTTGTCAGTGAATGATGTTCCACCATTAAATGAAAAACGTGGCACGTGTACTAATAGGTGTCGTTTTATATGTCAAGGCTTTTAGCTGCAGCAGATATAAGGTTTATAATGAATGTTTTATTTTAATTTATTTCCCACTTAAGAGAAATCCCCTGTCCAGTTTTACTGATTCGACATAGAATTAATGTGGAAGATTTTTAATGAATTGTGTAATTCTTTTAAAAGTTACAGTGTATACAGAGAGAGAGACAAATGAATAAGACGAGAAGCTCCTTTCTGTTTCGCGCCGCACATAAATAAAATAAATAACAATAACCGCGTCATGTTTATTTTCACTGGCTACTTGTTCTTTGTGATCACTAACTTGTTGGAACCATAAACAACGGTTGTCTGTGCACCAGAAACTGTTTAGCGATGAAAAGTGTCAAGGCATGAAACGCACGTGCCCCGTGTATGAGCCAGCGTTGCTAAGCAAACTTGTCATCGACCTTAGGGGCCGTCCATATATTACGTCACACTCTGGGGGGTGGGTTGGTGGTTGATTTACCGTGACACAGGAGTGGAGGCCGGTAGGGGTGTTTCCACAATTTGACGTCATAATCTTGCATCACCATTTGGTGTAGACATCACATTAATTTTTTGGCCGCAGTATTTAGGAAAACAATAGCTCAGATGAGAATCCATTTATACATTATAAAAACTCCAAGATTTAAACCTTTGAAGAAAATACAACAAACTTACGGCGCATTTTCACCTATTCAACACCTAGAGGCAGCATAGTATAATCTTCGAGCAATATAAGAAATATATCGGTAAATTAAAAAAGGAACAACACTTCGTAGCAGCGCCGCGAATTTTTATAACTAAAACGAGATCACGTGACCCACATCAGCCTATTGGATGGCGGAGAATCTGGAACGTGGATGCTGTGGTTAGAGTATGGGTAACGCAATCGAAATGGTAAACCGGCGCCTTTAATTGACAAATGTGAAGAACTATGAAATGTCACATTTGTGGGGGTAGAGGTGATTGAAGAAATGTGATGCAAGTTTTACAAATTTACAAATTCAATAATTCGCACTCAGAATTGGATGGGGTTGAGATGGGGGAGTAGAGGCAGGATGAATGTGATCTTTCACAAATCCTAACATAAATGCACGTTCAAGAGAAACAATGAGTCAGGTTGAAGATAAAAAAACGGTATCGAACAAAATCTAGCTGAACAAAATCTGTCCTTACACTATGTTAGTATCCCCCCCTCCCCCACACACACACCTTCCTCATAATGTTAAATGAAAACACGAACATTGCTAACGAAAGTAGCTATGTTCAAGTTTTCATTTACCGTCCAAAGTATTATTCGGTATGATTATTTAGTGTGTTGATATCATCCTTTGAAGGGCCAAACCATTCTGAACTTGGCGGTTTTCCTTTTACCAGTTTTGGTTTTTGATATGATATTACTTTACTGCTATGGTATAAATAGATATATCCCTTTTCTTCGGTGCTGTTTATCACATGATCTTTTAGCATTGTAATAGTGTAAGCTTCCAATTTCGTTCCGATGTGACCAAATGGTGTGATGTATACGATCGTGCGTGTTTAGGTCAGAATTTGTTGTAGCTCATCACTGTGTTTGGCGATGGCATTGGTCTGCTCGGTGTTGCACACATCAATTGCAAGATTAACTTTTCTAGAAATTAAAGCTCCTGATATTTGTCAATATAGCCGGAGTAGCATTCCCCTCTGCCCAGCCTCCCCCCCCCTTTCGAAAAAAAAAACGAAACATAACCGTTTGGGGAACGATCTTGGGTTGACGGACGTAACGGATTGACGAATACTTGTGTTGACTAAATTTTTCCTCGTTTAACTAGAGTTCTTATTTTACACAAAATTTGAAGCATCTTCTGAGTTCATTAGTATTCCGTGTCGTAAATATTGTTTACAGAATAAATTTACCTTTTCCGTTAAGACTTCTAAGTCTGGTGTAGTATTTGAATTTTTCAATAAATGATATTCCAGCATTAATTGAAAAACGCGACACGTGTGCTTCTAGGTATCGTTTTATATTTCAAGGATTGTCTATGTAATTCCAGCTGTAAATTCCTAGGATCTTTCACATGCCATAATCGACATAAGCACGAGGCATACAGGGCCCTGTTGCCAGTTTGACATGCGCCCAGCCATAGACGTGCCATAGACAATAAACATGGCACCAGTAGGCGAGAGGGATAATTTTGCTAGGTAATTCCAACCAGAAATTCTTTGGAGCTTTCACATGATAAGATAAGAACAGATGAAATAATTATTACTCAGTTCAAGTTCTAGCAGATAACTGCACTTTGAACTTTAAGGTGCTTTCTTCTATTACACTAGATTAAATAAAAAATACAAAAATCAGTATTTTTAATGCAAAAAAAATGCTAAAGCGTATAGAACAGTGTGCAAGGCTGCCTTAAAAAAAACTAAATTCTTAAAATCAGTGAAACAAGAAAAACCTATACAGGGTGGGGCAGAAAGGAGGGCCACCCTGGGCAATCAAAGATGGTTAATGTTAGGATGATGAAACTTTGCATGGTATGCAGGCGAACGGGGGCCAACTAACCATGTGTCGATCGATCACTGACTTTAAAGCATTTTTTCAAGGTCATCGTGATGCTTACTTTTTAATCATACTTCGTAGAACCCCAGTGTAAATTAGAAACTTGTAGACATTGGCAAGGCATGGCCATTGCAAAAAACAGAACGAAATTAGGTACGCTAGTTTAGGAATTACGGAAATTTCAAGTATCATTTGTTGTGCTGACCGATTGGCTTTCCTGCCAAACAGTTAGCGTGAAATAAAGTACGTGAAGCTTGCTTGGAAACAAACAGCTACCGACATACTGATGACTCAACACCAGCTCGACACAATCTGCTACATTACACCCTCAGACAGAATGGTGTTGCAAACTGCAGCATATTATGCGAGTCGGCATAATTTAGTCACCGTGGCCATCGAGAAAATAAAACTAAAATTGTCCGTCCCTCAGGTTAACATTTTTGATTTTGTTTCAGAGCTGATCAATGTTACTGAATCATGCCAATTTGCGTATGCTGCCAACACCATTACCTACCAATACAATGTGTGGTGTAAGAAAGACCCTGACAAAACTGTTTAGCAGGAAAGCCACTCGGCCAACACAACAAAATGATGCTTGTAATTTCCGTAATTCCTAAACTAACGTACCGAATTTCGTTCTGTTTTTTTTCCAATGGTCATGCCTTGACACTGTCGACAAGTTTCTAATTTACACTGGGGTTTCACTAAGCTTGGTAAAAAAGTTAGCATCACGATGACCTTGAAAATATGCATCAAGGTCAGTGATCGGCACATGGTTAAATGGCTCCCCCGTTCGCCTACATACCATGCAAAGTTTCATTATCCTAACATTAACCATCTTTGATTGCCAAGGGTGGCCCTTCCTTTTTGCCCCACCCTGTATAAGCCGTTTCCACAATGAAATATTCATTTCGTAGTCATTCACCTATCATAATCTTGGATGCATAATCAGTATAATTCGACATTTTAGACTCATTGCTACACCAGATGAGAAAGTAGTAATTAGACGCCGATCCATTTGGTTTACAGTTTGAGAAATGTTCAAGATGACATATTGCACGCACAGGGATTCGTAGGTGCGAGTCGCGGCACGTCAATTCCGTAATAAAAAGATAACGTAATCTTTTTAGTGTATGATTCAAGTAAATATAATGCATTGATTTATTTAGTTACTTTAGTTTCAAAAATCCAATATACTGGATTGGAAGAAAACCACTGCCACATGCCGAGAGTTATCAACAGCAGAATTATTTTATGTAACAACAACGACGGATTCTTTTCCTGGCACCAAGGCTGTCTCAACATTTTGGCTGCACTGCACGTGTTGTGTTAGAGGAGATCAATACTAGTGTTGCGTTGTTACCACTGATCGCTTGCTAGCTTCAGGGTTTCCACCAAACAGTCTCGTGATAACGTGCACGTGCTTGTTGATTGATGAAGTTCTAACATGTCACACAAAAAGAAAAATGATATTGTATTGTAGCATGCTACACAGATTCGTTATCGAAGCTCTGTGGAATATTATACAGTCGATGCATGATTTTATTACTTTTTTCATTGATACCCGGCTTTTCCCTCCACTTGTCCCACACGTTTGGCGATGCCATGGGGGACTGTTGTGTCCCTGGTAGGTCTAACCTTTGGTGGCAGCATTCGTGACCCTAAACCAATACCACCTACCCTTCCTCTGCAGCCGAGCCATCGTCTTCGTTTTATACATTCTAACTCTTTAACTTTTGTAATTTATAACTTTTTTAGTTTTAACATCGGGTGGCAGTCAGTGACCACCAGGTCCTTTCCGTTCCGGTTGCATTTGCAACAAACTACTATTATATTATATTTTGACGCGGTGTATACAATGGGTGTATAGTGTTGTTGTGTCAATGATCTTGTAAACCATTGTTACAGGCTTCTTGTTCGTATCTTGGGGAACAGCGACGGCTGTTGGTTTGGTTTGGTTTCGTAACATTACTGAAATGTATTTGCAAGTTTAGGATTATTCCTTTACGAAGTATTAAACAGTCATAATGTTCCACAACTTCGTCGTGGTCTTCCGTGAACGACCCACATCACAATAGATCAACATATGGAAGCAGAGCAGTGTGGTTTATTCCGGAAAAGACATAAGGTGGAACGTGCTCAGTCAACTGCCAAAGAGTGAGGAGCCGCTGACGAAAACTCCCAGCAACGTTTCAAAGATCTCAGCGCTAAGACAGACATTCATTCATCGTTACGACGAAGACCCTCCTTGGGTGAGTAATCCGAATGGATGTAAGGCCTAGAGTCATCCATCTATGACCCCAACAGAATCAGCACCCAATCTAACCTAAGGCTTCCCCATGGCGACACCAATGGACAACCTGTATTATAAGGGCATCCAACTCTTCAATGGTGAGAATTTCATATTCTGGAAGGCTAAGATCATCAACCACCTGAGACAGGAGGGACACGAAGCCGTTTTAACGACCAATCCCCCTAATGCACAGGCCCCACCAGCAGATATACGTGCCTACCGCACCAGCAATGCATACGTGCTGAACTTCGTCTCCAAGTGTATGACTGATTCAGAATTCGTGAATTACCTTACCGCTACCAGTGCCAAAATTGTGTGGACTGACCTCAATGCTCGTTACTTGATAAACCGTCCGCAAATCCATCAACATTATCTAGAGTTACTCCATAACTTCAACCTCGGAGAATCTGAAACCATCCAAGCATATTTCACTAGAGTAAAGGGTTTGCGCCATCTATGTATGGCTGCTGGTCATAACATAGAGGAGACGGACATGGTGTACTATGCATTGAAGGGTATACGTCAACACCGCTGGACAGCTATAAAGGAATCCATTTACGTTCTGACTGCACCAATTTTAGCGACGGTGGAACGGCATTTGATAGACGCATCATATCGCCTTCAAGATAATGAGTTACAATCCTCGGAGTGGCTCCCCGATTTTTTGCCATCACGGCCACAGCATGTATTGACTAGTAAGCGTCCACAACCACAAAACGTTAAAACGCTACTTAGGTCAAACCAAGATTGTGACGTTGACATTAAGAAACAACCAGTCACTAGGAACCAATTCAATGCGGGTGGTGTCGGCGCTTCAACCATGAAGAGAAAAGCTGCCGTGCAAAGAATCTATACGTTAGTCGGAATCCACATATGGCACAACAACTGCCACAGCCATCGTCGCAGCCTAACCCACGTAGACAAGCCTCATCCAGGCGGATACGTCAGCTTCACACGGATGCAACTTCTGCAATCAAAGATAATCAGCAGAGTAGGCCGGTTACGCCTGATGATGATGATGTTTTGCCATTGGACGAATTACTGCCTCATGACCTTGCGCATCTTGCCTCTATCAACATCCCAAATGGGACTTTCTTGCCGTCACCGTCCAGGGATGAAGTCATACTTTCTGCCACGACCGCCCACCTGGATTGCCCTGCAGCCAAGACTTACTTCGCCCTGGACAGTGGTGCCACCAGCCATGTAACGACACGTGCCGACTGGTTATTCTATCCTCAGCCCACACGGATTAAGATTTTCCTGGCCAGCAAAGATGCGTGCATTACTGCAACCTTACAGGGAGCGGTGAAGATCAGAACGCCACACTTTACTTTACGCTTAGCAAATGTTCTGTTTTCTGCTCAAGCATCTGCCAATTTAATCTCGACGCCCCGTTTAGACCGCAAGAGAGTCCATATACTCCAGGGTGATCAGTGTTTCCAGCTTTTTAAGGACCGTGTACTCTTAGGTGGTGGTCTATTACTACCGAATGACGTGTACAAGCTTGATGGTGAGATTCTTCTGCCAGATCGTCCCCTCACCACCCCACCTGTTGTTTCTGTCACTCGTTCTACATCACCACCGCCACTTCGAAAGCCTACACATGAGGTACCATCATACGAAACCTTGCCGAATGACCTCCCGTTAGACCCCTTACGGCATCAGCGACTCGGTCATCCGTCCTCTTCTGTTCTTCAACGAATTGCCAAGTATTCCTTACTTACTGGTGTTCATCTTGGATCGCCCACTGCAACGTCCCCGTGTGACACGTGTGTACGCTGCAAAAGTAAGACTTTACCGTTTCCTAAATCTGCACCCATCCGGAGTTCGAGAGTTCTACAAATTCTGCACGCCGACCTCACCGGGCCTATCCAGAAGGCTACCTATCTGGACGCAAGATTTCTTCTCCTTCTCATAGATGATTATTCTCTCCCTATCTTTCCTTTCTTTTCGGATGTATATGGTGCTTTTCAAACATTTCTTCTCCAACGGGAAAATGAGACTACCCACCGACTCGTAACACTACACACCGATAACGAGCCGATATGGAGATCTTTCGAGTTCGAATCACTACTCGCTAGTCATGGTGTCAAGCATTATTTTTCGGCGCCATATTCACCTAAGTGTAATCCAATCGTTGCACGTGCTTTCTCGAGTGTTATACAACATGCCACCACACTTTTGGAACATAGCAGACTCCCCATACGTTTATGGCGATTTGCTGTGGAAACAGCTGTGTACATACATAACCTGTTGCCATCTACCCCTTTTCACGATTGTGCACAACAAACTCCTATGGGGCGATGGGCACCAGAGCGATACCCTTCATCAGGTCGACATCTACATACCTTCGGCTGCTTAGCGTATTACACTTTGCCATGTTCTAGCGCCACAAATTTCAACCATCAACACGACGCGCAATATTCCTCGGGTATGCTACCCGAAGCATCGGTTTTCGTTTGTTGGACCTTGAGACTCGTTCCTTAATACTTAGCCGTGATGTACGTTTTGACGAACGGACCGTTGGTGTCGATTTACTTTCCCCACCGCCTCCTCCAACAGTCCGGCATAACATCGAGACCGATGTAGATCATGAATCACCGATACGTCGCCAACAAGGACCACCTCCTTTCCAGGATCCTCCCCTATTGCCTCCAGACGTACCTCCAGACGTCCCACCAGCACCTGCACCACCTCGACGTGGACGTCCGCCCGGGACAACAAAAGCTGTAATGGCAGAACGCCGCGCTGCAGCACAATTGCAGAATCATCAAATTAATGCATTCTCCTCCGACAACAATTACTTCGATTCCGACGATGACGACGAATCAGGACCATCTGACGAACAACATGCCTTTATCAATTTTCTTACCACACTAAATGCAGTGCCTACTCCACGCAACTACAAAGAAGCTATATCTTCTGTTGATGCTGTTGGCTGGGCACAATCAGAATTAGATTCCATGCACACTCATCAAGTTTGGACATTAGTACCTCGCCCACCAGGTGCTAAGATTATCAACTCCAAATGGGTATTTCTCCGAAAAGTGAATCCTGATGGCCCCCTAAGAAAACTGAAAGCAAGACTTGTAGCCGCAGCATGGAATGAGAAGGCTAAAATAGATTACTTAACGTCCTATTCCGCAACTGTTCGTGCATCATCAGTTCGCCTTGTACTAGCTCTATCTCTGTATTACCAACACCTCCTCTTCTACTTAGACACAGTGACTGCTTACTTGTGGAGTTCAGTCTCTCGTGTAGTTTATTTACGACAGCCGCCTGGATTTATCCAGCGGGGGAGCACGGATCGGAACTTGTGTGCCTTTTACATAAATCCATATACGGACTTTCGGAAAGTGGACGTAATTGGTAACAGTGCATTAGTCACATTCTATCTCGTCTAGGACTCAAGAAATCCGACCATGACCCTTGTGTTTTTACTCAGAAGTCCGGAGATAATTTACTTATGCTTTATTTGTCGATGACAAATTAATTAGTGTTAAAACACATGCAATGTATGATATGTTTTTACGTAATTTGCGTAAGCATTTAGAAGTGACCACTGTTGAGGGACAAAAATATATAGGCTATGAGATTGAACACACCCCTGATTTCATAACTTTATCCAACGCCAAATATATTGATACCAAGTTAAAATCTTTTGGTCTTAGCAGCGATGTGAACCCAGTTAAAACTGTCTCCGCTACCCTTAAGACGTTAGGAGAGTGTTCAACTTCACAGCCGATTCATAAAACAACCTACTTGGAAAACTGCTCGGCACTTTAATGTTTCTTGCCATCCAATCCAGACCTGATATCCTATATAACGTTGTGCAATTGGCCCGAAAATCTGGTGATCCAAGAACAGCACATTACACGGCGTTAAAACGGATCTGGAGATATTTGAAAGGCACTAGGGATCGAAAAATTGTATATTCAAGACATAAGATAGGACCACTCCGTGTACACTGCGATGCTTCTTGGGATTCCGTTTCGGGGAGCAAAGGGGTTACAGGGCTTCTTATTAGCTTGGGCAGTTTACCGATTCTGTGGAGTAGTAAGACGCAGCCTCCAGTATCACATTCGAGCTGCGAATCGGAGGTGATGGCCATGGGCGAAGCTGTAAAGGAATTAATACCTCTTCATGGCCTCTTATCTGAATTGTGTAATGACTTACTTATTTACCCTGTACCGATCTATACAGATTCTAGGTCTGGGATCGGTTTAATTGAAAATGGTGGAAGTGCAAATTCACGACATTACTTGCGTAGAATTAACTATGTTCGTGATGAAGTTCTTAAAAATAACGTTGGACTTAAATTTTGCCCGACCGTAGATATGCCAGCTGATCTGTTGACGAAGAATTTGACGGGATCAAAATTGACCTCTGTAATGCGTGATTATTTCTCGTTAGAGTAGCCTTTCGCTGCGTGTGTTTTTTTTTGTTTTCTTTTTGGGCATTGGCTGAAATGTCGTTGTGAAAATCGCCCTTTGTAACGTTAGTGAAGGGTTTTAGACGATTAAGCGTCAACATTACTACCACCAAATTTTGTTTTGGTTTGAGTTTTATTATTATTAAAGCCTTAAAGTGCTTATTTGACAGTTTTGCACATTGGTTGTAAAACCATTCTTTACATAATTGAGTTGCGACAAATATAAGCGCTCATATAGTTGTAAATGTTGGATGTTTTCATCTTTCTTCGTGATTAACACAAATATTTTGTAGTTATGTTATTGTAACCTAATTTTGCATTAGGGTATGCCTGGGGGATGACGCGGTGTATACAATGGGTGTATAGTGTTGTTGTGTCAATGGTCTTGTACACCATTGTTACAGGCTTCTTGTTCGTATCTTGGGGAACAGCGACGGCTGTTGGTTTGGTTTGGTTTCGTAACATTACTGAATTGTATTTGCAAGTTTAGGAATATCCCTTTACAAAGTATTAAACAGTCATAATGTTCCACAACTTCGTCGTGGTCTTCCGTGAGCGACCCACATCACAATAGATCAACATATTTGTTTGTCCAAAACCTAAAAAAAAACAAGGAAAATACACTAAAAACAAATGATAGGAACGAAGAAGAATCGCAAACAATTTTTTTTTTCGTAAGTCTTACAATTATGCCACGGTACTTGTTTACCTCCAAGGATGGAACTGAGAAACGAGCCCCCTCCCTTCTCTCAATGATAAATGAATTTTGAGAAAATGCTGAATTATTGAAAAAAAATTCAGGCTAATTTACCCTACCGTTTTCTCATAGACCTTCTTACGCCCACTTTAATTTTATAACACGATTTTTTTCTTGCTTCATGTAATGTATGGCTTCAGAAAGAAGCAGATGGCATCACACGCTACTTTTTGTGCCCTCCAAGGCTGAAGGTACTGTGGGAACGTACACTATATGACGTCACACTAGAGGGATGGACTAAGTTTCTTGTAAAAGGTGAGGGGTCGGATAGGCGGGATCAGTAAATTTGGTAAGCCACTCATGTACTGCAATAACAAACTAAACGAAGGGGTAAAGACGTCATCAGGAAGTAGGATAAATCTATACTGTAACCCAGATCATAATATGTGTGTGTGTGTGTTGGTGTGGGTGTATGTGTGTGGGTGTATGTGTGTGGGTGTATGTGTGTGCGTGTCTGTGTATGTGTTCATTTTCTCTACGTATTTTTCATTTGTCAATTTGTGTAGGAGTTTGCTGTTTATGGCGTCTGTTTTGTATGTGTTAGTGGGTTTAGGTTCTGGTTACGTGGGTGTATGTTGTATTTCGTGTGTGTATTTTTGATTGTGAAATATCCAACCATTTTGTTTGTTTGATTAGTGATGTAAATATATCCGTGTGCAAGGAGGCTGGCATGTCACAATCCTTGTTCGCTGTATTGGACTTCAAATTATAGTTCGTATATTCGCGAGTGAAATCTAATCCGGCTTTATTCGTGAATCTTCCCAGATATGAGTATACCTCTAATGTTTTTTTTTTCTGAATAGCGAAGCCTTTTTATGCTCAGTTAATTTGTTGGTTTTTTTCGCTTCCTTTTTATTATAATTGGTTCGTCTGATCTGTCGTGTCCACTGTTACTGTTCACCTATTTTTGTTTGCTAAACTAAGCTTATCGATGCTAAGCGACCTTTTTAATCGTGTATTAATCTTCGCTTATCATTTATCGATATACTTTCTTCGTCCTTCATTTCTTCATCTTTTTTGGCTGTCTTTTATTCGTCTTTCGTATACTTCTCCGATTTAGTAATTTCTTCATTTCGTTTTCGCTTGTAATGTTGAAACGCATCAAGCTTCTCAACTTTTACATTCATACTCCTGCTCCTTTAATTTCCCAACCAGTGTCCTTTCCAGTGTATGATACAAGCAACTTTTCAATCTTCCAACTGGCCTCATCCACCGTGGCTGGTATTTCTTAGTCACTTTTTACGCTGATAAACTTGTACCAAAACCCAAACTGTTTTTCATGCTCCCCCTTTTAAATGTAATCTTCAAACTTACTTGAAACTTGAAGGTTCGATTCTGCTTAGCCCACGTCGTTAAAAGTCTCCTTAGAGGCGTTCTCAACACGGATAGAATAATCATTCAACTCTTGTCTGCATATCGGAAAGTTTCCTTCCCACGCCATTCTAACAAAAGGGGTGTCAAACCGCTCCTCGATGCCTAGCTGTATTAAAAGCACCGCAAAAATTACTGGTAGATTTGAGACATTGAGGGAAAAAGTGCATCTTTTCCAAGTGTTAGTCATAATCGTTGAATTTTCTGCGCAAAACGTGCAGGTATATGTTTTCACCGGGCTTCTTTTTTTTATGCTTTAAAAAAAATGGAATCTTATAACATCATAGTTAGCGGCGAATCGACGGATTTATTAGCCATCTTCAATAAATCGTTACATCTGGATTAATTCCAAGAGTACAACATGGCGTTGGTGAACATTGAAACATATCGTTGTGTTAGGAAAATGGATGAGGGCAGCAAAATTGTTAAATACTCAGTGGACAATGGTTTTACTCGGAAACCTCTAGAAATACCGAACGGATCGTAAAAATATTTCCGACTTGAATGCTTAGATAAAGATGTGTTGACAAATGACCGACACGATGATGCGTTTGATTTACAACCAAACGTAAATACGTTGAGATGCGCTTTGAAAATAAAAAATCCGCATTTCATGGTCTTGTTTACAGGAGAACGCATGTTGAGAGACTTATTGGAATTAAAGGACAAGGATTACAGCCACAGGCGTCACAAAGGTGTAAACATACATAATAACGCTCAACAGCATTATGGTTCATTCCAACAGCAAGGGGCTTCGTTCGTTAATGGGCACACTGTACCCACTCTGTGCAACTTTTTCCCCAAAATATCTACCGCTTACAAGACCGTACAAAGCACCCCACAATGCCGTGTACAGTAATCAAACACATAATGAGCGAATGAGTCTCTGATTAACGTATCAGCCCAATCGACCCCAGAATTTACGAGGGGAAACTGTGACGATTTAGCTCCATATCAAATCAGCATAAGAAAAGGACCATGACTGAAAAGAAAATTAGCAAGAGATTAGCAAGGTCTACTGACCTGTAAACAATATTCACGATAGAAAGGTGATGTATAGAGTGCCCGTAACTAGTGATTGGGTAATTGTAAAAAAGACTTCAAGATGTGATGGGGTTTTTATATAACTTTGCCAATGGCAAAGTCAGCATGACGATGGAACTTAAGAAAAAATAATTTTTTATGCAATAATTTTAGAAAAAAATGTGGTAGGGATGATTTGGGTTGCTGTGGCTAAAACGCACAATGATACATTTATTGGGACTGATTCAAGGTCATGGTTAGTAGTTAACAATGCGATCACAATCAGTTTGAAGTATGACAGAGAGAAAAGATCATCAGCATAACTGCAGCTATCGGAAGTGTAAAACCTGGATAGTCAGATATATAGATACTGAAGAGTAGAAGCCCAAAAACAGACACCTGAGGAACACCGAAAGTGACAATACGCCTGTTGCTGACAATTCCAACGAATCAAACGTGCTGCTGACAAGCGAAAGAAAAAAAGAATATTACTATAAGAAAAATTGCAAAAGTATGCTTGATATCCGTCTGATTTCAAACTGCGAAAACTTGGCTGGGGTTCATGACAGATTTGGTTTTAGGCAGACGTATTTTGCCCACTTTTAAAGCCTTTCTTTCTTGTTCTATAATTGTCATAAATTTAGGGCTCAATACACTCGGTGAGTCGACGTTAGGACACAGACGACCAAGGCTGATTGGGATTAAAGCCCCGTGCTTCACTCGAGGGCAGTGCTTTGATCTCAGGCAACTCACCACCATGGCTTTCAGTGAAGAAGAGGCAAACCTAGTTCTAACGAATAAGCGCGGGAATCGGAATTTTGCGTAAGATGCATTTAAAATAGTTCCACGAATACAGTAGAGTACCTTTTAGCCGCCAAATTTTAAAATGGTTTATATCGAAAAGGACTTAATAACGTTTGATAAACAAAGCCTTCCGACTCCCGAGAAAAATTTGTGCGATGCTCGTTTGTAGGGGATGTCCTTTTACGTTGTCATTTTTATAGGCCCTCGCCATGATTTACACCTGTTTTTTTTAATAACATTACTGATACACTCAACAATATTTATTGCGTTTTGATGTTACCTCAACATTTGTACAATTTTTATACTTTTATAATTCTTAGTAAACTAACAAATAAATCAATACTCTAAATTTACACCGAATAATTTACACTGAATTTACACTGCAGTGTCAGTTTACAGTAAAAACTGATTAGAAACGCAACATGTCAATTTTAATTGGGCATATAACCTACAAACATCGAATTTTACAATAATTCCAGTTAAAAGCTATCAGTTGTATACCTTATTTGTTGAAAATGTTTTCGTTAATGAAAAATACTGGCAAAAAACTAAAAATACTGAAAAAAAAAACATAATACAAAACGACCGTTACACATTTTCATAAGAAAGGTATATTCAGTTAGGAAAAAACAGCTAATTTTACAAAGTAAATAAAGGATTTCAGATCCCATTCGTTTTTCCTTATCTATTCTAGTAACTTAAAGACCGTCTTGGGTGAATTTTGTTTGAAACAGACTGAAACCGAAAACTTTGTTTTTTCACCCTGTTGTCTTCTGTTGAAACAGGATGGAAAACTAAATTGGCTGAATTAATGATAAATTAATTAATAAAATAATTACAGATAGGTATGCGTCTGTATTAATTTGTCTACTGCTGTTGATGTTGTCTAGTGGCCGATAATGAAATTTTGATCAAACAATTATCGTGGTTGTTTTGTGATTGTGATAATTCAACTGTCTTGAATTGCAAAACGTCGTTAGACCAATTTTAACTAGCCTAAAACATGAAGACAAAAAATAGGCCTGCATATATACAATTCTTACCTGAATCAACACAAAGTATTTTCTTAAATGCACGGTGTATTGACATCCCAGTGTTGTTTGATAAAGTAGTTCGGTATATATTAGAAATACAGCAAGCCTAATTATGTCAATAAAATACCGATGAAAAGAGAGTGGTCTCATTTTAGTAACGTTTACAGACTTAGTTCAACAATTAATTCCAGAGTGCACGATAATCGATTTTACGTTAATCGTGCAAGTCAAACATGACGATAACAATATCGAAGGTGTACTTATCTCACCATAACACTGGAGTAGTTAAATGTCGCTGATTCAGTTGCTTCGCCAACGTGTCATGTTCTTGTCTGGGGCGCCCCCCCCCCACTCTTGCTTAAGCATTTATGTTAAGAATAGGTTCTTGATTCTGAAGTAGGCTTAATTAACAAAACGTGCTTCGGTCATCGTCTTCGAAATGGTCACTGTGTCTCGCTAAGACCACATGGATATCGAAACTCTTGACCACGTTCATGAATCCATTTGTTAGATACTAAAAAAAAAAAACCAAAAAAACAAAACGGAATAAAGTTATTTTCAAAGCTAAAAAGAAGATTATTTCGAGAACTAAAAAAAAAAGGATTGGAGAAATACTAACAGAAGACTCACACATACAATGGTGAAAACGAGAGCATAGACTTGTGTGCACATGTTTGATTTTGGGGAAAGAAGGGTCTTCCTCCCCAAATATTAGAAAATTAAGAAAGTGTGGAAAATTCGACGAAAACTCCGTCTTTTTTTGTTTTAATTTTTTTAGAACTGTACAGATCTGACGCAACCTATTCTCATATAATAAATATAATAATAATAATAATAATAATTCTAAATAATTTCCTTGTCTACAACAGGGCACAGGAGGTGCAAATGGGTTGTTTTACCAACCATTTATTAATTAACCAATTTACAGGTTAAAACTCACTACAAAAGTTTATGTAAAATTTTAAAGTGAAAAAATGAAAATATTTTGTCAATGGTTTTTTTTTTTTAATTTGGTTCAAAGGAGCAGTGCGTTGATCGCTTCAAATATGGACGTAGGTACATTTAGTGAAAGGACTTTTTATAAGAAGAAACCGAATAGCAGGACGCAACTTCCTCACTTAAGGAATTTCAAGCCAAAACAGCATGATGGGAGAAATATAACTTCCTATATTCAAGTCTATTCATTGGGAGAACCAATTTGAGGTTGTGACCACGTGTTCTGTTACATGGTTGTCAAAGAGCGGCAGTTCACAATTCTACTTTCAGACGTCGTTTGGAAGCTCTGCTGCATCAAGGTGAAGTATTTTTAAACATTCGGAATAGGACAAATCTCTTAGTGTACGATCCTTTTTGAAAATCAACTCACAGACTCAACCAGGTCAATGTCCTTCAGAATATGCGGCGACTAGACTTGGCTTGCATACTTCAGGAGTGGGCGCACGTATACTTTGTATTTCCCCGATTTGAAGCAGCTTAAATAATACAGATGAACTAGCTCAATTTCCAACCTTGCTAGGCATTCAAAAGGTGTATTAAGTGGAAGGACTGCACCAGGGATCTAACCGCCAACCTTCTGATAATCACAGGGGTTCAGGATGATGTGGAGAATATATGGTAAAACACAGACAGACTGAATCATCTGCTATTGGGCATGAAGGGGCAGAGCGAAGATACGGTCACCTCATGGGCCTCCACACAGGGAAAACTAAGAGCTCAGCAAAACGATCTGCACATACAGGGTGAGTCAATGGTATCGACCCAGTAGAGTTTACAGCCGCCTGATTTGGTTTAGACACCAAACAACTATCGATCGTTTGTCACCACGAAATTGTAAAAATTTAAACTTAGGAATAATAGAAAGTAAATGTAGTGAAGAATGCAGGAAACTGGAAAAGAAGAAAACAGCAAAATATTTAGGCTTAACAATAGATGAATTTAGGAATTTTAAAGAAAACCTAATTGGAATTATAAAAAATTAAGACAATTGATACCAAAATTATATAAATTAAAAAATATTTTAAATACAAAACAAAGAAAAATTATATATGAAGCGTGGATAAAGAGTATACTAAGCTATGGAATAGAAATTTATGGTAATACATCAGAATACATCATAGAAAGATTACAGAAAGTACAAATAAATTAATTACAGTAATGTTTGGAAAAAAAAATAAAGATAAAAAAAAATTATTGAACCATACAAAGAGTGTGAAATATTAAACGTAAAAGAACTTTACAAATATATAATAACAAAAAAATTATTATAGTAATGCATTCAAAGTAACCACAAAAAATTTAGACAAAATAAGAGTAGGAAAAGGAAGATATGAGGTGCCAAGCTGGAATAATGCATATGGAAAAAGAGAAAAAACGTATTATATACCATAATTATTTAATGAAATGCCAGAAAATATGATAATACATGTAAATATGGAAAAAGTACAGGTAAATTAAAAAAAAAATACCTAATGATAAATCAGTTAGATATACAGGGTGTTCGGAAATTGGTGTCAAATATTTTGAGGGTCCGCTGTGTGATCAAAGATAAGAAGAAAAAGTCCTATAAACATGGGTCCGGAAATGCCCCAGTTTTTTGTTCCAGCCCCCCTCCCCCCCCCCCCAGATTTGGGGTAAACAGTTCTTAAATACCTCGTAATGATTCACCGTTTCCATTCCAAACTCAGGATATGTGCCATATCATACCTGGTATTTCAGTACTTCATAATACAGTATTGGGTCACACAACTTATCAGAGGGAGAGGTAATTTTCTTATGGGGGGGGGGGGGTCAAGTGGGGGAAGAGAGGAGTAACTGCTTTGGTCTTGTACTTTAATGAAACAAATTGTACATACCAGAAAAAACACATCGTATCACATTACTGTGTGATTGAAAACAATCGAGAAATGAAACATCATTAAGTAAACAGAAGATGGCTACTCAAAGTTTTACTGAGTATCATTGCATTTGCGGCTCTGCTGCAATTAACTGCAATACGCATCCGCAAAAGACCTCCTCTCCAGAACATTCTGTGACAAGCAACTCAAAAAGATAAATACGACGGAAAACAAACTAAACGTAAGCGTTTTATCATAGTAGGTGCTCAAAATGACCCCCCTCTGCCTCGATGCAGTTCCGAAGCCGCTGAGCCATGGACCGACGAACCCGTTCAAAGATTCCAGGGGTTGTGCGAATCTGGTTGCATCCATCCACAATCCTTTGGCGAAGTACATCAGCATTGGGAATTGGTGTACTGTACACGAGTGACTTTAAGTGTCCCCAAAGATAAAAGTCTAACGGGTTTAAGTCCGGAGATCTAGCAGGCCATGCTATTGGGCCTGCACGTCCAATCCATCTGTCAGGAAAGCTTCCATCAAGGTAATGTCGGGCCAAAAGGCTGAAGTGAGCAGGTGCACCATCGTGCATAAGCCACATTCGTGTCCTGACTGCCAGGGGAACGTCTTCCAGTAGTTGGGGCAAGTCATACTGGAGGAAATGGAGGTAGGTTTCTCCATTTAGGCGTCGAGGTAGAAAAAAAGGCCCTACCAAATGATCACCAACAATTCCAGCCCAAACGTTTAGACTAAATTGTTGTTGATGTCTAGATTGTTGTACCTCGTGCGGATTTGCATGGTCCCAAAGATGGTTGTTGTGATAGTTGAATATGCCATCACGTGTGAAGCCAGCCTCATCTGTAAACAGGATAGACGGCAGGAAATGAGCGTCTGCTCCACATTCATGATTCAGTCGCACACAGAACGCTCGTCGTGGTGGAAGGTCGGCCTCGCCAAGACCTTGGACACGTTGCAAATGGTAGGGGTATAGCAGGTTATGATGCTAAATGTCCCAAATCGTCGAATTACTGACACCCTCTCTGCGTGCAATGCGTCGTGTGCTATCCGATGGATTTTCTGCTATGTGCTGGAGAACTCTGTCTTCCAAGCCAACAGTTCGCACAGTTCTGGGTCTTCCAGCATCCGATGTCCGTCTCCCAAATGAGCCTGTTTCCCGTAAGCGCTGGTGGATACGACTGAACGTTCTAGCACATGGCAAATTCCTGTCTGGATACCTTTGAGCGTAGAGACGTCGTGCTTCCAATGCATTTCCATCTGCAAGACCATACATGTAGTGCATGTCTGCCAGTTCGATGTCTGAATACTCCATACTTAGGGAAGAGAAATACCGAACAGTAAACGTGAACAAAGGATCACAATGTCACCTTTAGATTTAAGTCATCAAGTGATTTAACAAACCCCTGTATTAACAAGAAGTCGTCTGTCAACCCCGAAATGTGGACTCTCCAAATGGTGTTCAAGGTCACCTTGTACAGATATGCGAATGTTCAATTTGAATTTGTGATTACAGTACTTTTTCGCATCACAAACGTTGTTGTTTTTGTCAATAAATGTTATTACATTCTGGAAGGGAGATCGTAACAGGGGGATAGCAACTAATG
>JAHWFP010024630.1:55306-74222 GCA_023313725.1 Lithobius niger
TTTAATAATTATATGTATTTACTTTAGGCCTATGCTTTATGCATGCATTGTTTTCAAAAGTAATTTTCTTATAAAGACATACTTTTATGGTAATTGGGAACTGGGATCGGTTATCAGGATTTGATTAGTAATATGTATCGGGCTTTGGTATCGGCCAGTTTTATTTAATGATTGACTCGTGATCGGCTTGGGTAGAAAAAAGGTGATCGGCCCAGCCTTATATTTTGTCGCGTTGAGGATAAATCCCAATGCGGCCGAAATTCAAATTGGGGAAAATGTAAGGGAAAGGTGCAGGGGTAAAGAAATACGAAAATTTAAAGGATGAGTATCCACCATTCACACAGAGAAAGATGCATCAATAACTTTTTCATGATACTGTCCGGCTACCTTAGTGGCCTTTCCCTGGTTGAATGATATCACTACTTTCAAAGGCAAATCCTTTTTGGTCAACATCCAAACAGCAAAGAAAGTGGAGCCCTCTCCATTATATTGACAGTGGAACTGACGACGCTCCTAGTTTATTTTAGACTGGTTGTGCCCGTGCGCATGCTGCGCACCCTCCCTTTGCCCACTCGCACCCACACATACCTGCCTTCCTCCCCCCCCCCCCCTGCCGCACCCCGTTGCACCCCCTTTCTGCATTCCCATAGTGTAGGTTTTGAATATCTTTCCGCCACTTACCCTCACCTCAGGTGTTTGGTCTTTGGTTTTAAATTTATGAAACCGAAGACCGATCATGTGAATGGCTCCCACATATGCCCTCCCCCCATAATTACTTTAACCCCCAACTCCCACATTCCTGGGACGTTTCCCCTTTGGTGCAGCCCCGGAAAAGTCGCATGCGTATGTTTGACTAAAGGGTATAAAAAACCCTATCACTGAGAAATCCAGCATTCAGTCAGCAAGTAATCTCATGTTGTTAATCCTTTGAAACAATTCACCTCGGTACCGCGCATTGAGAAGTAGTTGCAATCAACGATTGTTGCCGCCCACTTAAAAACAATTCAACTCCTTTCTGGAAGTAAGCATTTAGGAAATAAATGTGTCTTACCATCGTATCAGGCTGCCGATTTCGAGGATCATTGGGGATCTCGAAATTAATAACCTATCGTCGTTTGTTTTAAAGTTGTCTGGTTTAGTTGTCAGACGGCGACATGGCAGGTTCGGTAAGTAGCCCCATCTGTTCAAAGACGTTGGAAAAGTGTCCCAATCCGAATTTGAAGGCAAATCCCGTCAACAGATGGCACTACAGGGTGGGGTACGTGATTGTATGACGGGATGTTGAGGCCGGTGCACTCGGCCGCCTGTTCCTAATTATGTATATGTAGATAAGTTACAATTACAATACACATTTAGAATTGATTGTGCAATGGAAACAATAGGGGGGAAGGGTTGAGGCTTAATGGCGCGTCGACAGCTAGGTAATAGCGCCAACCTCAGTCACAGTGCAGTGGTCCAGGTTGCCACTGCACCACACATTACAGTGATATTATACAAACCTCTAATCTAAATCATCTCATACATCTGTACCTCTTGCAAAAATAGAAAAACACCGTACACGAGGACAGACTTACTGCCCAATTGAATGCAATGTCCTGAGGAATATGGAAACGATGACGAACACCATTCAAGATGGCGACAATCAACAAGGAAGTGCGGACCCTAAGTGGCCGTCGACACCAATGCCATTCAGGAGGGTCAACCCCTCTCAAAAGAAAACAGTGAGTAAATCGGGTGAGACCAATTATATGCAAACGGGCCAACACTACCTCTTCACAGCAACTGCAGTGACACGCTAAGGGCCATTCCTCGACGGCGCCTTTAATAGCACGCAATTTATTGCCGTCCTGTCTGTCCCACAAGGTTTGCCAAAAAGCGTGTAACCTCAGACGTAGAGTTGGAAAGGCGTCTGAGGGAACAAGGCTGAGATCCCTTCCGAGAGGACCACAATGGGCCTCCTTTCGCTTCAGAATCAGTGTGGTCATTCCCACCGATCCCAACATGGCAAGCACAGTTTTCCGCTGGCCAGGCAAGTGGGAGAGCAAGGACTCCAAGACACTCATGGAATCACTAAAGATGATGAAATGTGTGCCCTGAAGGTCAAGGGCACATTCCACCACCAATGGGGAGCAAACTTGAATCAGATGTTGACGCAGACGAAAAGCCTCCCTCACATCTGATTCAAGGGCAACCAGATAATTGATGGTTGACGAAAGCCACACTGGGACACAGATAAGAATACCCGTGATTCCAGCACCCAGACCAACCTCTCACTGACCATCCGTTCCATAAGTTTACAGACACAGCTAGTCAGAGCGATTGGGCGATAACTGGAAGGAGAAGTGGGGTCTTTGCCAGGTTTTACAATCGGGATGACCACTGCTGTCCTCCACGGAGCTGGAATAGAGCCCTCTGCCCACACACGGTTGAACATCCCCAGCAAGAACTGCTGGGAGGCAAGAGGCAGATGTTTCAACAGTTGATAATGAACATCATCAGACTCTGCGACTTGGACAAAGCTGAAACAAATTCCTGCCTGGTAAACGGTAAATTGTACTCCTCTAGCCCGTCAGAGCAAAAGTCAAAAGAGTGAGCCTCTTCTTTACGCTTAATCCCGAGGAAATCAGGATCATAATGGTTATCACTAGAGACCTGCGTAAATGCCGATGCAAGAAAATCAGTGATATCAAGCACAGAAGAGATCACGGCATTCGCTACCCTTAACTGCGACACCGGGGAAAGGCACCGTTCCTCCTCGAGATTTGGTGCACCTTCCTCCACACCTGCTGAGAAGGTGTCGAGAGCGTGATCGACGAAACATAAGCCGACCACGAAGCACACTTATCCTGACGGATGACAAACCTGGCACAGGCACGACAGCACTTAAAGGCAACAAAGTTGTCAGTTGTTGGGCTTACCGTAAATGCACGCAACGCCCGCCTGAGGGCCCGAATGGCCTGCCCGCAAGCAGGCATCCAACACAGAACAGGAACCCGTCTTGGCTGTGTGGACGTATGCAGGATCAAAGCATAAGCAGCAGCGAGGACTACATCAGTGAAATGAGTTGAAAGTTTATCCACATCTGTAAAGTCCTGCACCGCATGCTGGAAAACAGCAGTCTCAGCAAAGGCTGACCTCGTTTAAGCGCCCACTGGGCTGGCCCAGAAGCCACAGAACTCCCCTGTGTTGTGGACAACACAATGGGGAGGTGATCACTCTCATGCAGATCAGCAGTGACAGCCCAAGTGAAGGGAACTGGGACAGCAAGTGAGCAAAAGGCCAAATCCACTGCTGACCAATTGCCAGTGGCCAGGTTGCAGTGTGTCATAGCTCCATCGTTCAAGATACAAATGGACCCCCTCTGCATCCACTCCTCAAGGATCCTCCCCTTGTTGTCAGTATTAAGTCTTCCCCACTTGACGTGGTAGCTGTTAAAGTAGTCCAACAAGAGGAAAGGGGTAGGAATCTGGCGGACCAGGTCCTCCAGGTCACCAACCCCAAAGACCTCATCCGGTGGTAGATAAAGCAAACAGACAGTAATATCGAAGTGTTAAGAAACTCTAACTGCTACCACCTGAAATCTAGTGTGTAGAGGCACTCGGGCATGTGGCTGAGAGTGTTGAACCAGCACTGCAACACGTGGCACTTGGTCTGCATCCAGACAGTAGACAGAGTAACCCCCGAACAACCGGATTATGTGACGCCTTAAAGCAAGTTTCCTGTAGACAGCAGCACAGAGGTCGCCACTGCGACAAAAGCAGCCTCAGCTCTTCTGCATGGGTCCGATAACTTTGGCAGTTCCACTGAATGATGGTATGAGCAGGCTTTAGGGCAGGCTTAAGACTGAATCCTCCTGTTCACTCCTCCTCTGGGTGATCCAAAAACATCTGAATCTTCACCCGAATCAAGAGTTGGAGTGAGGTCCAGGACGAAAATGTCCTCGGAAGGAGGAAAAATCTCTGGAGAATTTGAACATAGAATCTCTCTCTGCTCCATGGGCGCAGGAGTATCAAGTTGTTGCAGGGGCACAATGGACCCCCAAGCAAGCTGGCAGTTCAACGACCGTTTCACCTTCTCTCCTGGTGGCGACTTCCTCAGAGGTGGCGTGGAGGCTGAACCAGCAGGAGCCTTCTTCTTCTACATTTTCTGTGGCGCACTCCGGGTGGGCTGAAGCTTAATTGAAGCATTAACCAGCCTGGGAACAGTGACAGCAGCAGAAACAGCAGCTGGAACAGGAGTGGAAGAAGTTGCAGGCTAGGCAGATGTCGACGGTAAGCCAGCAACTGGATCTGAAGAATCCAAAAGACCCTGCAAAGATGGATGTTGCTGGGTCAACAAAGCAACAAGCATACCCACTATCCTCGTCAAAGTCCTGAGCTCAGCATGCAAATCTGCCAAACCAGCAAACTCACTAACTGGGCCAGGCAGTGACAGACTGCACACCTGCACAAAAGAATGCGTTATCGTCGGTGCCGATAGTTTGGCCTTTTCCGGGCCTCCGAGTAGGAAAGCCCGTCTTTTATCTTCAGTTCCTTTATACGATGTTCTTCTACATAAAGACGGCAGTCCCGTGAAAAGGCCTGGTGCTGACCACCGCAGTTGACGCACCACTCCGGGCCAGCACAATCAGTGCCCTCATGGGCTGCCTGAGCACAGCCAACACAGGTAGGCTTACTCTTACACGAACCGCTGGTATGACCGAAGCGTTGACAGTGGTAACACCGCAACAGATTCGAGATGTAAAATCTGACCTTTAACCGCAGGTAACCCGCAGTAAAGTGCAGCGGTGCAACCGGCGTATCAAAGGTCAGAAAAAAGTGTCAAACGCCTTGTGACTTGAGTTCGTCTAGGATGATCGATATCATCACTGAGACCCCTCAAATCAAAGCACGTCACGATCGCCTTGCTGCTATTCAAAGTACAATGCGGCTCGACAAGCACTGGGCATGACCCCAGTGCACTCGCCTTCAAAAGCCTCTTCGCCTGACCATCGTCCACTACCTCTGCAAGGTATCCCCCAGCACGGAGCCGAGAGACACACTTCGGATCGGAACCACAGATCCCTTTCAGTGGACAACGAATGGACCGAGTTTCGTAACATCTTTGGCCTCACCTGTCACCACCAGGAACTTCGGGACTTGGTCCCGACTTTTACTTAAGTCTGGTAACTGGGCATCAGGCCCAACCATCACGGGTTCCCTCCTCTGGCACTTGCTAGTGTGGCGAAGAGGGGAAGACATTTTTTGGAGGAAAAATATTTTTACGGGGAAGGGTGAGGGAATAGTTGCCATGGAAAGCAAAAAGGAAGTCGCAGCGGTGGGGGGCCCCCCCCCCCCCCCAGAAAAAAAAACCATGTGCGGCACTCTGGTGATGCAGGGCTGGAAACCGCATATCCAGGGCCCTGCACCAGGAAGCTAACACCGCCGTCTATCTTGGTGAGGTGGCAGCCTAAGCATGCCGAGAGGCGAGGCCACCTAGGAAGCCGTACACACCACCTCCCATCGATAACCCAAACAGTTTGGGTCCGTGATGCAGATGGATACAGTATAAGCTGCCTCCCCACACCGATAGGATCGGAAAGGTCAACCGTCTTCCGCAATAACGAGCCAAAGCCCGAAAGCCAGGATCTCTGCCTCCACGGATTACTGGATTGCAGCACACGGCCAATATGCTGGGGGGATGAGGATGAAAAGCCCAGTGGCCAGAATGGGCAAATTGGAATCAAACCCAAAAGGGGATTCGAACCGCCAAGCATCCTCTAAGCAGCCACCCCGGTCCCGGTTTGTCTGGATGTTCCTTCACCTCTTTCTGATTAGTGCTTGCTACGGGTGTTAAACCCGCCCGCCACGCACACCGTAGTCGCACTTGCAGACCGTAGTGTTGGGGCCGCTAGTGTTAAAGACGAACCGAAAACCCTCCGCCATGCAGGCCCTTGGCACGCTAGCAAACCATGATCTTGGGTTCCCTTTTAGTCGCCTTCTACGACATGCAGGGGTACGGTGGGCATATTCTACCCCCAGCCCACCAGGGGGGGGGGGACAATAAGTTAACCGAGGCTACATTGTTACTGGGCTATGGAGGGCATTATTTTAGTAACAAATGGCTTGTTCCCAATGTTCACGAAAATAGCATTACAAATGACTACAATCTTTAGAGTTAAAACCTCCCCAAATGTCTAACCAGAAAAGGCACCTATTGGAGTCAAACGTGAACTGAATGCCAAATTTCAAGCATATCGGTCCCATAAATTATTTTACGTGAGTGGAATTAGCTAGTAATAAGTAGTTGTAGTAGTGGTAGTAATAGTAATTAGCATGAAATCAACGTTGTTGAGGTACCTTTTTCGTATTGAAATCCTTTATGCACAGCTCTGAAACAGGACTTTCTGTTGTCTACTCGGTAAACCCCATCGATGTATACAATTTCCAAAGCTTTCTGTATCATTAATATTTAGTATTCAATACCAGAAAACGCCGGTATAATGTCTGGGGTAAGAGAAGCAGTAGCTCGCCATCGCCCAAACACTACTGATGTCCTTATTTTAGCAACAACAATAAGATGCTAACAGTTAGACGACATGGAAACCAACAATCTGAACTTGATGGACGAAACACTAGTGCACTTCTAGATCCATGATATTTATTATCTATTTTCTAATAACTCTTTGATTTCTTTGATTAAAAACAAATTGTAAAAATATTTTAGGGAAGATAACTTTAGAAATTGCGGAAAAGTAAATTCTGTGAGCCAAGGGATCGTAATATGGAATCTCATAACTGACTTGGGACTTTAAAAGTGTCCTATCTAAAAGGGGGAGGGGGGGGTACTTCTTCCCGGCATAAACCTTTATAGCGAAGCATGTGATACCACAATGTTTCATCAGGTGTTGTTTACAGTAGCCCTTGTTATGCATATAGGTGGTGCATTAAGGATACTAGGATGAGAGATTATCCACTGGTAATTCTGGAAAACATAAGCTAAAACACACAACGTATACCTGCAGAGGTTCAGCAGTGCTCATGAGCAAACCTGTAACATCTTCCAAACGACGAGAAATTCGTTCAATAACAGGATGATCTCCATCGAACAGCCACGCACTAGGACAAAAATGAAACAGGAAATAAATTATTTAAGCTTCGTTGTCTCTTCTGGTCTTTTCTTTTGCTAGTCAATTTTTATCTCTTGTGTTATCACCATAATTTTGTCATTTTCATTGTTTAAAAGTCTCCGTTTAATCACGTAACCAGAAAGTTGCAACAGTGTCCCGAATAAGTATATTTATTTATTTAAAACTCTACGAGAGCCTAGAAGACACAAGTAAGGAAGAGGAATAAGTCTACTTTAGACATTTCCATTGGACATTGTTGTGCTTCTTGTTCGTGTGGCAAATAACACAGTTTAGGTTCGTTCTCCCTAAAAGCAAAACAACAACGTGTGCATTTCACCGAACATATCCACTTTTAACTTATTGGGAGGTTATTGTCTTAGCCTCTCCCTGTGTTTGGTCTTAGTAAACTAACTCGTGTTTGCAATATTTGAAAGTTTAGTTAATCGCTTAATTTTACTCTTCTCCAATGGGACCAGCTGTAACCCTGCACTGTCCTCTGTTCACTGGTATATGAATATTCCGTCTGATGGAAATATTGCCGGACTCTTCCCCCCCCACCTACTTCTCCCCTTCCCTTTGCATACTTGAGTTTGACTCAGTGCTGAAAAACGTTATCACTGCTGTAAGCTTATCACTATGATTGCTCCCGCCAACTTTGAAACAAATCACCTCGGTACTGAGCACCGTAAAATTGTTGCAAGTTACCGAGGTGTCAACGCTCGTACTTGCTGTGGTTGTTTCTGCCTACTTTAAAACAATTCAACTGCGTTCTGAAAGTCTGCATCTACGAAATAAATGCGCCTTTGCATTGTATCGGACTCCCAATTTTGAGGCCATTTGGGGAAATCAACAACCTATCGTTGATTGGTTTAAAGTTGTCCGCTTTTAGCCGAAACACGGATTTGTTTTGTTTTTTAGATCAACAACGAAAGTTGAAAAGTCTACACCTGTTTGCCACCGACAATGCCACATTGCACGCAACCAGACACAGTTCACAAGGTAGCAATGATAAGCGTCATGCACCGCACTTGTAATCAAGTTTAAAGCGATTGTTGCACGTGTTTTCGCGTCGTTAAAGCTGCATTGATGTTGTTAATGTTCCTGCAGTGCATTCCTCAAGCCCTTACGGTATTAATATAATAGACTAGTTGAGTTTGTGCATTCTGTACGAGAGATATGCTAAGACCGGGAAATTCATAGCGTCTCACGTTGTTTAGTAGGAAAGTAACTTGCATTTGCAATATTTAACTGTTTGACTAATCTTTCAATTTTACTCATCCACAATGGGTACTGGTGTGACCCTGACCCGACCTCCATGCACTGACGTGTAAATAACGTAAGAAACTGTAAAACGGGAGTAAATGGCGAGTTTTACATTGTGTTACCTGATCAAAATTGCATCGAATCAACTTTTTGCCGGCGGACAATGTTATTTTCCGTGCGACAAAGCATCGTTGCACGCCAGCAATGATGGCTCTCGTGCTCTAGAATTGTTGGTATTGCATCTTAATTGTTGCTGCTCATGCACCAAATTATTGCTGTTGATGTTCATGCAATGCAGTCCGTAAGTCCTTATGGTATTAATATAGTAGATTACATCAGACTGACCAGTGCTATGATAGACAGATAGAATCAAGAGTTGAGTGGGGATTGAGTTTATGTCAGAATGATTTCTCCCTACATGCTAGGTCACACAATGTGAAAACGATTTGCACTAACAATACAAATCACTGTGCACCGGTTCAGCCTTGCACGAATTGTGTCAGTACACACATCTGACAGAATTTGTGTACACTTGGAGATTTGACACACTAAAAGCTGAGGTCAGCACACACTTCTGACTGAGTTCGTGTATACTTTGGGGGTCTGACAGCTAGATACAGCACCAAAAAGCTAGACAAAATTTTACTAGGTAATCCCAATCGGAAATTCTTAGAATATTTTCTGTACCTCATGCAGCATTTGCCCGACGCATCACATGGCTCTTCTCCACCGAAAATGCCAGGGTTGGCGAGAAACAGTCTCGAACCCTGAGATTTCTGGCATATGAGAGCTGTGCTAACCATAAGCCAACATTGCCCATAGAATTTGTGTGGCTATTACACAATTCGTATGAACATTGAGCTGATACACAGTGAAGTGTGCTGGCAATGGTTCCTTCAGACTCCCCTACCATTGATGATACATGCACAAGTAGGCCGTTCTACGAACAAGAGTGTACTCACCACACTAGGAAAAGGACGTGTTATAGCAGGCATTCCAAAAGGTGTTTTTGTCTAAAAGTGTAAAAAAAAAAAAACCTACGTTAATTTCTTTACTTACCTTTTACTAATGCGATGATTGGCATATACTGGTTCCCCAGTTTCTGAATCTCGAACTACAGCTCTCTCTAACTGTAGGAAAAAAATTAAACGTTTAAAACCACTGTTAACGAACACCTACTGAAATGCAAATTTAATTACTTCTATTAAGAGGGCAGTGAACTGCAAAGAAGGGAACAGGGCTTGGTATAAAATCAATTAACATGGATAAATCCATTCCCAGCCATTTGGGCTTGTAGAAATGATTAGGTCCTCACAATGGACTGTGAAGGAAAAAATAAAGTTAGATTCGGGGGCTCGTATGAGCCTTTATATTCAGTAAAGAGAATGTCATAAGGAATGTACTAAAAGTGATTACATTACGCAAACACCTGAGAAGTCATACTTTGGCCTCTTTCCCCTTCACTGTCAACTCTTTGGATAACTTGTTATCGGCTTTAATTCCAGTTACACCCGTTTCTAGTGAGGATGACCAATTTTCAGTGGTATTAGACTAATTACTTTGGAGCAGTGTTGGGAGGATACCAGTACTAAGGGGGGTCGTGGCACCATTTGGTACGATATGCAACAAAACTATGATTCTAAGTTGTGGTAATACTCTAAGAACTGTATTACATGAGCATTTGTTCCTTCATTTTAAGTAACGACCTTAAACTAAATAACCCTTTCAAACAAACAATCAAATAAAAATTAAATCCTTCCTCCCACTTTTCGTTTGTTGTAAGCAATGTTGCGCTGCTGTATGGCCATGACGTGATTGAAGACAATTAGTGCTAGTAATGAAATAAGTGTGAAATATTACTCTATGCAGTCTTATGCTTAAAGAACTATGCCACAACTCCCACGTCCATTCAGGAAGCGATGTAACTGAGATGTGTTTGCAATTTGTAACACAAACTAAATATTACTTTCCGTGTTAATATTCAGAATTAACAAGGAGAAATCGTATTTTTTTGGTGTTTTGTGCAGATTTCCAGGGTCACATGATGTCGTGAAGAGCTGAAAGTAGAATGAGGAAGTAAAGAGAGAGGGATACTGATTTTGAATGGGGTAATAAAAAATAGTTGGGAAGGGGGCAGATCTAATTACACCAACAGAAGCCAAATTACAACCAAAAAATTCAAAAGCCTAGCACTTCGACTATCTAACTAAAATTAATTGCCCAATTTATTATGTATTATTCGTCATCAATATCTCACGGTAATTGTGTAAGGTGTAGGAAAGTTGAGTGTTCAGAATTACACTTTTGTAAAAGTACCATCATGTGTCGGATACCGTGGTTTAAAATCTATAATAGTATCATCATGCAAGATTAAGTGGTACTCCCCATCCCTGCTAGGGACAGGTCACATATTCTAGTTCAGTAACGATCCCTTTTAGCGACACAATACCTAACACCTGCAATGAATGCTAATGTTAAACCTCGAATTTTAAACATTTATATCGCAATAATTATTTCATCAGTTGTGATGATTTTTTTGGCAACGATGTTGTTTGGTGATCAGCTTTATTCCCACAAAGCAACAAAATTAGCATTGCATCCGAATGTGTTTGGTGATGTTGTTTGGTGATCAGCTTTATTCCCACAAAGCAACAAAATTAGCTTTGCATCCGAATGTGTTTAGTGATGTTGTTTGGTGATCAGCTTTATTCCCCCAAATCAACAAAATTAGCATTGCATTCGAATGTGTTTGGTAATGTTGTTTGGTGATCAGCTTTATTCCCCCAAAGCAACAAAATTAGCATTGCATCCGAATGTGTTTGGTGATGTTGTTTGGTGATCAGCTTTATTCCCCCAAATCAACAAAATTAGCATTGCATCCGAATGTGTTTGGTGATGTTGTTTGGTGATCAGCTTTATTCCCCCAAAGCAACAAAATTAGCATTGCATCCGAATGTGTTTGGTGATGTTGTTTGGTGATCAGCTTTATTCCCCCAACGCAACAAAATTAGTATTGCATCCGAATGTGGCAAACTAAATACCGCCTAAGACGTTTTCAATTCATGTCATTTTGTGGACTTCTTTGACAAGGATATGAATAACTTCCACCACTCCAAACTAAAAAATTATGCACTCGATCTTTTCAAAGCTATTTAAAGCTATTTAATAGGAAACGATCAGGCAGAGTTCCCTTTTCGTATCAAGTGTGTTATCAAATTTGGTTGACGTGGCCTGATTGGTTCAGATCGCCCTCTGATCTTTCCGATTAGTTTAGGAACGTATTCAAACTTAGTTGACATACAAAAATTGGTCTATTAAAACAAAATTGGTTATTTCCTCAATTACTATTTTCTGTATACAATAACACTTACCTTTGGAGTAGAAAGTTCCTTAACAACTTCTATTTCACTGTCGGATATGAGGTCATGGTATACACCGATATAAGGGTCCTTTGACATGATTTCTTCTTTAAACGGAAGTAGAATATGAAACGGGTGATTGTTGCTGGTGTATCGGCAGAATAATTCCTCTTCTTTCCAAGATACCTGTACAACAAAAACCTTTCAGATATCCGCGTGGTGCCGAGTCCATATTTCATCAGATGACAGCAACGAATCAGTATGTAAAAAGTATTGTAGCAACGGCTTAATGAGTTTGACAATTTCCATATTCTAAACGAATGTGTTCGACTCTCTCGTGTTTTAGTTTGCAGAAAACTATTGGTCATAGTACGATCCATCGGTTATCTGAAGGGTTGGTTAGGTTTAGAATTATTTGTATTGGGGGTACCATCGATATAAGGATGCTAGAAAGATAAGGAAAGAATCACTTCTTCAGCTACTTCCACATACAGGTCATAAGGAGTGCCTCTTATGATTTTATGATTACTTTGTGTTCTATGGGAAAATCACTTAGCATGCTGGGACTAGTTTCCTTATACTGCTAGTGAATTAGAGCCCTACTTCCTCGGCTAAAGGCCTCATCACTTAACAGTACTCAAGTCATACCCGCTCTATCATACACTATTGTTTAAGAAGTTATTTACTGAAAACTAGTTAAGATGTGATTACACAAATGGTTTGTAATAAAAAACAACCTCTTCCCTTGTCGAATTATGAGGTCTGTGGCCAAGAAATTTTTTTGATATCTGCGGACACTTCACAGCTTTTTTTGCGTGCTTTTTATTAGTCGAAACCCGAAGTTGTTAGCTTGTCAAAAATTATCAGAAAAAAAAAACGAAAAGAAACACAAGATTGTGGGAAAGTTTACTTTAGTCCCTCATTTTTATTCCTGGAAGAGCCGGCACCGTCATTCCTTTTTTTGTGTGAGTTCGAAAGGTGTCGAAGTAATGAGTTCTAAGTTTTGGACTTATACCTCTGCTTCTAACAGAGGCGATCAATTGAATTGACTGTTTGATTGTTCATTGGCCCTAATGAGGTGTGCGTCAACGGTTTAGGTCAGTTGACATAGTATTTCAACTGTTGAAAATTCCATTTGTTATGTGAGTTGCTGAATTACTTTTTCTTCACTATTCTTAATAAAAGAGTCGGATATTTTAGATCGAATGGAAAATTTAAGTTGCAAATCAATTTATAACTTTTTATAGAATTTTTACAAATCAACTTTGAATTTTCAGTATATGGCTGATTTTCTGCCACCATGATTATAAACTTTACGAACGACTTGGCTAGATTGAAAAAATTAAATAGTTTAATGAATGTAAACCAATGATGCATTACTTCAAGTTTCAACACAATACTAGGGATTCCAATCTGTATTGATCTGTAAGGGCATGATGGAAATTTTGAACGATGCTCACAGCTTATTATTCTCTAAATGTAATAAAAGTGTTAAACGCCATTTTAAAATAAAAATAAAAATCGGACAGGGGACCATTCAGCAAGCTTTACTTTTTATTTGTAATTTTAAACTGTTAGTTAGCAGTTCTGCTAACTTTTTTTAAAGTAATAAGTAAGTAGTCTATTACGATGGCTCGAAGTTCACGGTGAACTTGTGTGTGCTGAATAAGTCAGGTACAATAATAGGCACATGATAACGAATAATATGGAGGTAATATAGAACACATTACTTCTTGACAAATACTATTTTGAACGTAAATCCATAGTAGGCATCAGAAGCAAAAATAAACACAACGTAACAGTTTCAGTACAAAAATAATAATAATCACTAAATGCACATTCCACATTTATATATATATTTTAAGTATGTATATACACACTGTACTGATAAAATAAATCAGACCGAAGGTTTATCTGGGCATTTGCTTAATCGATTTCTTGATTAAGCAAGAAGTAATCGAATAGTTTATTTTTGATCTTATTTATCCCATCAATTTGGAGTAGTTCAATCGGGATTTCATTAAATATAGAAGGAATTTTATATTTGTTTGTTCGTTTGCCATATTGATTCTTGGCAAAAGGCACTTCATATCGATATGTGGTTTTCCTGAAATAATTATTCTTTATTGTTGAGCTTAATCTGTGGTCACAGTTAAAATTGTTTTTAACAATTACAACGAAATCTCTTAAGTTGTTTAATTTTGAGAATTTTCCTGTTTAGATTTTAAATTTCCATATTCGTTAAAAAGAATTTTTATGATTCGGTTTTGCAGTTTTTGCAGTCTATTTATGAGGCAGTTAGCAGAAAATCCATATATTTCAATATCATATCTAATCAAGCTTTCAACCCAAGAATAATAGATCTTCTATTTGCTTTTTATGTTAAGAAGGTGTCTGATGTGATAGAGACTAGGCATAAGTTTACGTAAATTTTGTACAATTTTAACGATCTGCCTTTTGTAGGTCCATTGTGAGTCGATTTGGAATCCTAAATAGGTTGCTTCACTTACGTTCTTAATTTTAAAGCAGGTAGTATCACAGTTCCTTGTCGTACAAAATTTAGAGTAAAAGAAAATGTTTTTAACAGAAAACTTCGTAGTGAGTTTTGATAGTCATACAGACTGTTTTTTCTTCGCTGATGAAGACTTCATTTGTAATGAACCAGGAGTTTATTAAGTCAAAATTATGTTGTAACATGTGCACAAGTTTATCATATTCATGATCACAAGTAAGGAGGAAAATATCATCTGCAAAAAGAAAAATGTCACAATAAAAACTGTGCACAATAAGTTCGAGATGGAACTACACAGTATTTTCCACAACCATCAATCCAATCCACGAAAACTGGATACTGGTAGAGACAGTTTGGTGCCTCCACAACTCAGAAAAACTCAACACAGCGTTCTAAATGTTCAAAAGAGAGATAAGAGTCCGATGAACTACTTCATCTTTTGGTTGTAAACATTTATTACACTGTAGACTTTTCCATCCATAAACTTGCATTTTTTATCCTTCGTTTTAAACGTGTCTAATAAGCGGAAGTTAAGACATCTTTCTATGCGACTGATGGGAACACCCGGAGACCTCGTACTGAGTGCACATTTAAAAACATGGCGGAAATCATACACCGCTTCGGATTGTTGTGACTGATGAGTTCCGTAATACCTTGAAATAGTCATGAGTCACATCGAGGAGTATGTTCCTTGGGTGACTTATCAACAGATTGAAAGCATGAAGTAAGTGTGGAGCCAAACTAGAGAAGGTTTTGTGGAAAAGGTTGGCAGTTTTGGAAAGTACTGAGAGTAACCAGCCAAACAGCTGATAGCTGTAGGGTGCACCACTTCTAGCAATGGTGGGCCCATTTGGGAGGTGACGTTAAACTTTCTCACATCTTAACACCTCAGTTCTAATGCATTACCAGGGTAGAATACATAGGTAATGCCACTCTTTCTCTGCCGATAGTAAATATTTGGGTGAAATTAGTACCTGCTTTCAGCGATTACTGCCAGAGAGTACCGTCTTCAATGAACCTAATGGCAAGGTATCTAGGCAACTCAGCCTCCCAAGCTTACGTTATTGAGTTTTTCTTGAAAAACCAAACTAGTTAGTGTCACTAAAACAAAATGATCACGATAAGGATACTTAATTAACTACCTAAAAACTGATTTGTCAGATTAGGAGGTTAAATTAATTTTAAGCTAGGTCATAACTAGCAGATCAAGTTTCTTTTTTATGTGGAACTAAGTATAACACATGGTTCTGAGCAACAAGAAGTGAACCACTAGGGCTGAAAATTCATCCATGGTTCAAATTTCTTGAATCGAACTGAATACAGTTTGAATCGAACACAGAATAGGTTCGACTTCAACTGTTGCCCACACACGACTGGTTCATCAGTTTCCGAAGGTCATATTGTTATTACCATGGTTGAATGATATCGATGCCACCAATTTTTATTTTAAGTTTCACTGTTGTTCTGATGAAGTTGCTAGGAGGGCATGATGCAATGCCTACTGTGACCCACTGACACATGACGCCTTCTGGTGTCATTGATGGAAGTATAGACTAATTTACCTACCATTTTCAGAAAAGTGGCACTACCATACTAATCTACCCTGGGCATTACAAATACGTTGAGTCATTTTACATTACCGGTAGCTTTTCACCACGACAAAGTTGTTCATATTCGTCCATTCCGCTATGAGTATTGGTCAACATTCCTTTGTCAATAAACAGTTCTTTCTTTTCTTTGCTCTCATCACCTTTAGCGCTTGCTTCCTCCAACTTTTTTATCTTATCTTCGTAGAAGGCAACGTTATGAGCAGCATAGCTGTCGTCAGGGTCTTTAAGTTAAAATTACAAATTGTTAGTCATTTTGTTCAATTTACACTAGCTTACACAATTTTATTATGTAGACAGTCACACTTACACAGTTTGAATAAATCTTGGGCGAATTTCAGTGCTTCAGAGAGGTCACCTTGCTGAAAAATTAATGAAAGACTATAAATCAGTCATGTTAATGCTGTGAAGGTTGAAGTTCAGAGATCATAGTGTACAGTAATGGACAACACATTTTTGAACGCATCATTACCATATGTAATCTTCGATGCAGTGCTTTCAAATAATCAAACTTTTACCGTTAGATTCGTGCCTGTACTTTAACGTAGGCCTATTCGAACCAGGACAGTGAACTGTACGAATACTTGCGTGATAATGATGTGTTCAAAAATCGTTGTCCAGTACTGTGATGTAGTGGACGTCACATTTTGAACACTTTTTGGCCACACAAGTATTGATGTAGTTATTTTTCATGGAATCATTGTTACATGTGAAACTTACCGATTCGAACTATTTATGTAACTCAGAAACGGCTCCAACAATACACCATTGTTCTATTTAAACAATAGAAACACAATTTCTTTTGAACAAACAGTAGCACCTACCAGGAACGATTAATCCGTGTGCAGAATTCAGTGCAACATTTGAAGTGATCAAAATTCCATGACCACTAATGTACCAACTGTAGTTATTGTTAGCCAGGACACACAAAATAAGTATAAATTATAAAAATCTTCGTAATAAAACTATTATCACACACTTCCACAATGGAAATATAAACACGTTTGTTAAATGAAGGACAGTACACAAAGAAATCACCCCTCCCACAACGTTAAATTGATTGTGTTTATACTAAACCTTAGAAGGGGCCCATTTTGCAAAATTCTATACCATGTTATGCAAGCTTCGTGAGGGGCCATACCCCGAACAGCAGCAGCCCAGCGGTCATAGTCCTCACTTCCAAACCAAGTGGTATGCCAGTAAGAATCGCCTGTACCAGTGACCAAAGTCCCTTGGGATTTAAAAAACAGGTTTCTGGACTGATTATCAGCCCTAAACACGGACTAAGGCCAATTACCTGCTCTTCTTAATGTTGGTTAAGCCTTGTTTCCTGTCGTTTCCAATGACCTGATGAGCTTCACGTTTAGCGGATGAAATGTTCACCATCTGTCTGGATCAACTGACCACCAGTTCATCACGTTTTTGTACAAAAAATGCACCAGTAGCATCCACACCCACAGAACAGTCAACGTGCACAATTTCATTATTTTAAAGCTTTAATCAATACAGTTCCACACGGAACAAAGTCGAGCACGACCCATGCATAAAAAGCTTTAAAAACAAAGTGCAATTCAATTGCTCTTTGACTGCTCTGTGGGAAAGGATACATTCGATGCATTCTGGTCTCCTATTTCCTCTCTCCACGTGATTTTACAGTCATGGATGAACTTTAAATGACCCACTGTTTTCAACACAATGGCATGAGTAGATTTACACAGTTTGCATTGTAACTTGGCACATTGTATTACTCGTGTTGCCCTCTCAAATTTGTAATCTTACCTTGAAGTTGGAGGAAGACAAATATTTTAAAATATCTTTATCTGTCACTGTTGCACTCTTTTCATTACTGATTAGATCAAGGGCTTCCTGCATCCACAGGACTGTGTGGTAATGCGAACCTAGGTCGTATGCTTGCCGACCAAGTTCGTAGCAATCACTGGCTTTCAGTTTAGTGCCGAACATCTGTCCACTAGCTAATGCCGAAGTCTCCAGTTTGTAAGTATCCTGCAGCCTCATGAGAGCGACTGCCGCCCCTGACAAATCTTCTTTACTAGGAAAATTAAGCTCCTCTTTTTGTTCCCTGAAGCTTTCTAAATTAACTGGAACAAACAAATACACACAAACATTGCAAAATGAGTACGTTAGGGCATAGTAGGCAATGAACATCAGTTTCTTTTCAGTGCAGCGGTGCAGAATTTGTAACAGTTTGCTTTATGCCTACGTCACATATAACGTCACTTAGTTAGACTAGCAAAAGAAACAGACGAACGAAAGAAACATTTATCAACAGACAAACAAAACTTGACAGACGAATAAAAGAAATGTTAATTTACAATAGTATTGTAAATATTTAAGGATATACATTTTGGCCCTACCCCGAACAAAAAGCGAATGTGGCAGCCTGGCTCTATGAGTGAACCCAGAGATGGGCAGCTACTGCGAAGAAACCCCTAAGGTGGCTTCACCGCGGACAGAAGGCTTATTCATTGCCAAATGTGACAGATTCTTGCACGAACATCGAGGCGAATCATTACGACAAAGGGCTTGGCCATCCTATATATTACCACATGCTCCATATCTCATCCTGGGTAGCGACTCTATGTGACTAATTGTGGAATAACTGGTCATAACTATTTTTTGGGATATCCTATTGTAAAAATGCGTTGTGTAAGTATAGGTTATCGCCTAATTCCCGAGTGCTGAGAACTAACAATGTGCAACAAACAGGAGCAACAAATATCAGTCATGCTATGGGTGATCTCGTGGTCCAGGCAGTGGAACCTCCACGTGGGACAGTGTTGGACGACCTTGAAGCTGGGAAGAAGATAGCATCGTTAAGCCAAGACCTACTGTGTTGGAAATAGCTTGTTTTGCCACCTGGCTCAACGCCATTTGACACGCATTGGTGGAAACTGATGCCTTCTAGCGGTGCTTTGGTCAAATAACATTCTGACGAATCAACTGACCTGGAGTCTATTGACCAAATTCACAGATTCTCTCCCAGATGGTCTTGTGACTAGGGATGAAATATGAAACGATAGTTACAGCATGGACACCCCCCCCCCCC
>JAHWFP010024631.1:0-20442 GCA_023313725.1 Lithobius niger
CTCCGTTGTAGCATCCGCCGTTACACCTACCCTACGAGAGAACCTTTCTCAAAACATCAGCGGCCATTTCAAAATGGGTCCGTGAGACAATTCAAGGTGCTTATGAAGGCTCCAACATCATTTGTAACGATGAGGGCGTAAGAGTTACAGCGCAGGAGTTAAGGCAATCTTCACCTCTTGGGCATTCCACAACTCTTGTCCCAATCTCGGACATCTTGACTGCAGCTTCATGGCGAAACAGCTCCGTCTTCGCAAGCCATTACTTCAGAGAGATGACGAACCAGGCCAATGTACTACAGCATCTGGTCCCCATCATAGCTGCCAGATGTGTAATCCAGCCCTCTTAAGCACTCAGACAACGAAGACGGAAGCAAAACTTCATCTCTAAGACCAACGGTCCTTTTCAGGGCCACCAAATACCACGAAAGAGACCAAAATTCCTGTTTATCCTGTTTTCTGAATAAAGTAGGAACACCCGGCTCGTAACCCTAGGGAACCCGTCAGGGCGGTGCCCGACACCAGACTCTGACAAGGTCTAACTGTTAATGCTAAAATTAACAGGTTATAGTTTTTTCCAGCAACAAGATAAACAATTTTGAGAATGCGCTTAAATAAGAGTGGGGCTGCACAGAACAGTTGTACAGTCGGGTTACGGTGCTGGCGGTTACTGAGCACCGTAAAACCTCCTGGGAGACAGCATCGTTCGAGGAACGAATGCTAAAATTAACAGGTTATGTATTTTTCCAGCAAACGAAACAATTTTCAGCCGGCCAGTTGGGAGGCCGGCAAAGTTGTCTTTCTATGCCTTGAAAGTATACATTACCTGATTTTTAGTATTCTCCTCTCCAATGCTGTTATGTTATGATTAAAGACTTGGAGCGCCGCCAACGTCGCTACCTACTGCGCATCTGTCTGCGCAGCCTCCTTGGTATATGAGCCGAGACAGCGTTCGCAATTTCATCTTTATTGCTATCTGCAAAATACTGACCTTCAGTAATTTATGCTAAAATCGCTATTTTGGCTTTTCATTGCCCAAAAAAAAAAAAATAACCTTATTTTGTTGTCTTCGTGAGTTTTCCTCTCTGCCCGCCAGGCGTGCTGCTCTGTTATCACAGATGCCGCCGCCATCTTGGAATGATCCTCACATTCGCTTGGGCATGTTAAAGCGTCAACGTGTTTAGGATTTTTCGTGTTCAAAAATGACGAACGTGAGTGATACAGAGAGCAAGATTCGCGAGAAAATCAAGACGGGTAACTACCCAAGCTGCACGTGCGTCAAAACACCACAGGATTTTCACCCTTCGTGTCGCAAGTGTAGGGAATGTGATTTTGTGAATCAGTTTTGTGATCTGTGCGCGTTACACGAAGCGGCGGCCATCACACACGTGTTGCGGGCCTGGCGCAAGACAGACAACAAGCGGGCCAACAAGGAGAAAAAGGCCGGTAAGAGTATTCAGTCTATTGACGATCGTTTGAGATTAATGGGGGTTGACCCCAACGCACCTGCTATTTTTCACGAGGACTCTAGTACCATTTCGTCACCGGACCGGTTTTGTTGAAGCCGATAAGACGGTTTATGCCCCTAACTCTTTGGGTGCGGTCGTATTAGCTGCAAAAAATATGGCGACGGTCACTGCTAACCTAAAGGCAGACGAATCCAGGGCGATTATTACTAAAGACATTAATAAATCGTTGGAGACAAAAATTGACACTTTAAAATCTGAACTCTTGGCCTCTTTCGCTGATCTTTTAAAAGCTCATAAGCCTATCGAGGGGAGTGAGAAAATTATTAATGCAAGTGTTTCTGTGACTCCCATGAACGATAACGAACGTGCCTTTCTGGGGGATGAGAAAATGGCGGCGGACAATGAGAAAATGCAAATAAAAATGAGCAGCACGACCGCCCCAAAGTCGAGCGCTGCCCTTAAGAGCCATAGTGTTAACGCATCCAAAGGGGATAACGTAGGCAACTCAAGTAATATTCCTAGGAAGGATGGTAGTAAAAAAGTGAAGGAAAAAGTGGATGAGAGTGCCAGGAAAAGTGGAAAAACATCCACCCCTAGCGGTCGTCACACGGACAGAAAGAATTCCGGAGGCGACCGCAGGGATAGAGCCGACACAAGTATAAAATGTAGTAAAGTGTCAAAAGGTCGACCCACCTTTACCCGGTTTCTCTACGCTTTTGGCGGCCTGTCTCAGGCCCGGGAACTTTGCTTTCCACGGTCCCTTGTACGGACCCCTCTACTGCGGTTCCCAGCACGGCCATCGATCACATACAGGAAACGGTTAAGACTTCTCCGCTTCATTGCGGTCAACCACGATTTGCTTGCTGCCGTGAAACGCTACTGCAGTCTCAAGTTGCAAGTTAAGGCTCGTCGGTCCGCGGCTAAACGAGCACTGCGGCCATCCTGGTGGTCCCCTGGACCTGTCTGATCAGTTTTCTCGAGCCTTTTCGGTCTCCAGGCTACGGACCCAATCACAACAAGATGCTCCTTGCCCAAGGAAACTGTGCATGCCCTCATGTACTCGGCGTTTCGGTTCTTTAATAGCAACGACTGGTCCTTCCGTCTCATCACACTGAAGATTGGGTTGCGACACCGGTAAAGAAGCCTCGACTGACTCAAGACGGTGCTGGTCGTTCTCAAGACTTTTCTGCTAATTTACGGCCGCCTCCCCCTCCACCTCCAGACTCGGAAGACTCAGTCTCAGTTGACAGTATTCGGAGTTCTCGGTCGCCTCTCTGGCGACCCAACGTCTCGTCACGCCCATTTCGATACCGATTTTTCCGGTGATCCAGACCCTTATGAAATCCCTCTACCAGAGCTTCTCAAGAACGTTGAAAACATCATCCCTGATCGTTTCCTGTATAAACCGTCCACAGATGCACCCGAGCCGAACAAGAACAGGGGTCTGTCTACAGGTTTTGGATTCGGTCTGCGTGACAGGCTCCTGCAACAACAACCGGTCCTCGGTCAATCAACCACCTTGCTAACTACACTACTTCGGACCGGTGGGTACCTGTTAGGGAACAGCTCTCCTCTGGAGCTCAACACTGATGGAGCTCAACACAGATGCTCCACCACCCCGTGCCGGCCGCGAAATTTTGTTTTTCCGGCCCTCTGGGGAAGGTACTGCTAACCCCAAGGTCTTTGACAACTACCCCAAGTCAGAAATCCTCACGGCGGACCTAAAGATGGATTTTGGCACATCTCTTTTCTTCCTTCGCCGAGTGACGGTCCCTGCATTGGTCCTCAGGGACAATGACCGTCTTCTGTGCCTAGGTCTACGGGCAACATCCCAGGCCGACGTCTTAAACACTGCAGCCAATGCCTTGTGCGAAAAACTTTCTCTGGATCCACCACCGGACCAAACTAGAGATGTGGCCCTGCTCATCAGCCAAGTCTTCTACCAAAGTTCTCGACGTCATCGCAAAGCGTGTGATTCGTGTTACTCCCAATCCGGAACAACCATGGTTCTAGAGCCACATTTTTCTTTGTCCAAAGCAGACGGGAGATTTTCGCCTTATCTTCAACCTTCGACCCTTGAATCAGTTTATCGACAACTTTGATTTTCAAATGGAAACATTGGAAACCATTCGAGCATCACTCCTACCAGGAGACTGGACGATTTTTATAGATCTTGTGGACGCATACCTTCACATCCCTCTTCACGCCAGTGTCCGGAACTTCTTTCGCTTTATTTATGACGGCATGGTCTACGAGTTCCGTTGTCTACCCTTCGGACTCAAAGCGTCCCAGCGAGTCTTCACGGCAGTTCTCAAGCCTATTGTATTATGCGCATTTCGATGTCTTTTGGAGGAATTCAAGCGCGTTTCTGCTCTTGGCTGTTTGTTTAGGATAGAACGGTTGGAAAGCTAAAGAAGTAAAGATATTAGGATTCCAACGAGGTAGGGTATGTTAAAATCGGAAAATGAAGTCACAACGAAATTGTGGTTCGTTTTGACAAAATTGAGAATTGGAACAGCACCCGTAAAATTGCTTCAAGGATGTTTTGGCCTACATGTCGGTGTTTGGGGGCTTGTGTTGTGAAAAAATGACGAAATGATGAATTGTCAGTGCTGCTGGAATTAGAAAGAGTTGCAGTTTGTAGGAAATCTGGAACGATAGTAATCGAACGAAGAATAGCATAATTGGTGGTGTTTAAACTTGAAAATCCCGATGTTCATTTTCGCAGGCTAGTTTTCCCCCTTGTTAGTATTGTGTGTAATGATGGTGGTTGTTTTTAAATATAAAAAAAAAAATTTGTTGTCTTCCTGGTCCAGATTAGTTGTCCTGGTACTAAACGTTTCTTGTGCCGCCCCTGTGCTAAAAACGTGCGAAACTGTGTCAGTTATTCAGCCAAGATTCCACTATCAAGCACAGTTTTACGATGATTTAAGCTGCTGAAATTAATTTTTTGTTCCAAGACCTCTAAGAATTCATCTCAACTATCGCATACCCTTGGAAAAGGTAAAGTAGATGACAATATCAAGTGATTTAGTGATCTCTGACGATTTTTGAAAGGTAGTCAGTATCGGCCAACCAAGATAGCGGTTCCGGTACTGGTTCCGATACCATGGAACCATACTCAGAACCGGAATCGGAATCGGTACACCACTAAAGTTAAAGGACAGTTTTGGCTCTTAGTGGAAATTTTTCATAGGATTTGAGGCCTACCAATACAACAAAAAATATCACACTTAAAATGTCTGTATCCACATTTATATGAGGTTAAGTACCAAAGGTACCCTCCTGAAACACAACTAAGCTAGGGTCTTTGGGCTGTTTGCCCTAAATAAAAGAATGCAAATAAAATACAAACGTACAAGAGGTTTCAATAATGGCGGCCGAAAGTGATGAGCGCTGCGGTTGTTTTGGAGTGATTTTCAAATGGAGATTGTGAAAATTATAGAAGGAATTTCTGAATTTGGTTTTTCTTAGTTTGTAGCTGGAGAGTATGGCTATTAAGAGGTTCCAAGTTTCGCCGATTTAGTCCATTATTGAGGAAATGGCGGAGGGGAGAAGACTGAGGTCTTTTTGCGTTTTTGCGCTTGAGAAAAAAAAAGGGTTCGTTGTAAAACGAAGGTTTTTTCGGCAGGCTGACATTACCGTACAAAAGGTTCCACCGTCTTATCTTCATCTGTACCTTTTTCTGGAGAAGTTTTATATCTCTAAATTTTCACATGGATAATTTTCAAATTTACCATTGCCATTAGATCTGCCAATAGATTAGCCAAATTGACGCGGCTTAGTTTATTGTACGACCATTCTTCACATGCTTAAGTTTCTTCAATCCCAGATACTAGCTAACAATCGCTAATTTCTTTCGCTTCGCTCACTCAATCAGGCAGCGCATGCCCTTTAGTTGTTTTGTATATGCCTGCATCTTCCCCTTACTTTTCAAGATTTCTGCAGCATTAGGATTTATTCTCGACATGATAAAGGTATAATTCCGGAAAAAATCACCACACACTTTCACAATCAAAACAACAGCTTTGTCCTGCAAATTTTCGATAGCTTGGGTTGCTATCTTCTTCGGGCCTCAAGGTTATATCTCGGACTTTCTACATTTTCCACTCCAGTTCGACGAACTATCGCATTTGAATTTGGCTGGCAACGTCGCCTCCTGTATTTGTGTTGCGGGCCTAGATCGTGCGTTCCTATTCTCCATTGACAATGAAGTCGACCTGCTAGATTGTTGCTCACTAAATGCTTCACTCTAGGAAATGGAAGGGCCTTGAATGTTCATCAATTGCACATTTTTCTTCTCATGCTCTTGAATTGCAATACATTCCAGACACCTGAGATGTGGATCTCTCGTGGAATTTGATCTAATCAGTGTCTCCGTCTGCTTCCAGTCAATCTCGTGTTCAGTCGCCATGCAATGGACTGCTATGCCGTTATCTTCAACTTTATTACGAACATTTCCCATATGTTGGGCCACTCTTGTTCTTACGCCTTTTCTTGTCTCTCCGATGTAAACAGCACCGCAGTCCTTGCATGGCACCCTATACACTGCTTCCCTTGTATTTCTTACTGCTCCCATCATTGCTTCGTCTTTCGATTTTTGGCTTTCTTTCCCATTCCTGAGGTTGTTTTGATTGTGAAAGTGTGCGGTAATTTTTTCCGAGTTTTGATGACAGTATGGCGTTTCACAGTACGAAAATTAACGATGTTTTTAAAGATAAAGGTATGCTTTTAGTTTCTTGCAGTTGATAGACACATGTAACTTAGGACTGTGTACATACAAAAAGTCTGCGCACTGTCTTATATTCTGCTGTACCTTTTTTTTTGAGGAAATTTATGTCTATAAATAATTAGCCATTACGTCAGTAAAATCTAGAATTTTTTACGTTTGCTTTCTTCGTTCACATTTAGTCATGCAGAAACCCCCAAAGGTCACTGTTCCAAAACAGCAGAACGCGAAGCATTTTATTCTTGGGTTATTAACAAAAACCGTGTTAGCTCGTTGTAAAGTTGCCATCTCTTGCTTGCTGACTTGACCGTAATTACCTAATGACTGTAATTAGGGCTAATTACGTTGTTCTACTCGAACGATGAAGGAAACATTTGCCAAGTTTGGAATGCCGGGTTTTTGGCTACATTTCCACGTACGAGACACGTGAGTTCCTTTTCACTGAAAGTGTTTCCATATTTTGGCGGGAACGAGCCCCTATAATGAAGATGGTTTGGCGCGAAAAGAGGTCTTTCCCAACAAGCACGCAACAAGAACAGAACTCTATGCACAAACTGTCTTGTTGGACAATTTCTCGATTCATGTGCGGTTTGTTAATGTTTATTTTTGTAAATTGCGTTATGTTTAAGGAGGGAGTAAAGAAGTTTGAATTTAACAAGTCTGCAGTGAACCCTTGAAATTACATTGGTGGCAGCGGTGTAGCCGGACTTGTACGTCGGGGAAGCAGCTGGATTTCATGTCGATTTGTTCGAGTTTCAACAGTCAGGGTGCTGCCATTGTGTCTACATTGGCGGTGGTTAAGCAAATTACGTCTGCATCAAGTGTAAAGTAATTACATTGGTGGCAATTGTTTGTTCGGATTTCCACGGCCAGGATGCTGCATCAATAGGCGTACATCCTAACTTTCACGTTAAAGGGACACAGCTGCATCGAAAGTCGGCGGTAATGTCAACTTAGATGGTAGTGGTGAGCTTCTCCAACTCAGTGGGTTCACTTCCCATGGCAGAATTTCGACTTAGGCGGCAACCAGCATGGGAGGAAGATTAAAGGGGCTTCCTGCTGTTCAATAAAGACGAGTCAAGAGACAGAAAAGCTGAGCTGGCAGACAAGATTGCGACTTGATGAGGGACGGAGAACATTCCTATCAGCGAGAGTGGGCGGTAATGCTGCACTTCGTCGTTTGAGAAGGAAAATTTCGGCAAATTCCGGTAATGGAAGAAGCGAAATAGAGTTTGAAGTCATTGTCAGTGCAAGCCTGGGTTCGTCAGTTTAGATGTAGAAGTCTTCTTGGCAGCGTCCACAACGCGGCAACAGGTGAGCTGTGGCAAACTTTTTTTTACACCTTGGTATTAGGGCATTTGGGAAAAAAGTGTTGTTTAAAGCTTGCGGGAACTGTTGTGCGGGTTGTTGCTATTTTTGATTGTTGGTTACTTAGGTAATTAAGTAATTTTACAGTGAAGTTGCTTAGTGATAAAACTGTGGTTGATTTGAAAAGGACTGCGATAGCTAAGTCGAAAACAGGAATCAATGGAAAGAAAAGTAACAGGCTGTAGATCAATTTATTGATGATGATGTATTGGATGATCTTTTTAAAGTGGGAGATGAGGAAATGGAGGAAAGTGTTCGAAATGTTGCAAGTGAAAATAAGGTAATTGATGCAGGCAGTAGAATTAGTGTCAAGGTCGAAGATAATGGGCTTGCACAAAATAATACAGTTGTCCAGTCACAACACGTTTTAGTCAATAAACAAGCTACTGTTGTGGCCGACTCTGTAAGGATGACGGAAATTAGTAAAAAAGTTGCTGGGAAAGAAAATGTCAGTTTGTTGACAGCAGGAATTCAAGACTTGTTAGCTGTTAAAGCTGAAGTTTTAATGCAAGGGCAGGTGCTTGATCCTGGGTTGGAGGGATGTCGAGTGGCAGCTGACATTGAAAGTACATCTTTTTTTTGGAAGGATGATGACTTACGTAGGAAATGGGTGGCAGCAAATGGCACCAAATTGGGTGATCAGGTAGTGGTACCTAAAATGCTTACGGAGCAACTGGTAAGGTAAGGAGGGCACATGTTAATGCCTATTTTGGGCACATGGCCACGGAAACGAACATTGCCAGGTTGCAAGAAGTACTGCATGGGCCAAGAATGTGTGCACAATGTAAAAATTGGATAGAGTGGTGTGAAATCTGTAAGAAATATAGAAAAGGTGTGAGGAAGGGAGAGGACGAAATGATTTTAGTTCGGGTTGTGGCAGAGCCTTTCATTAAGGTGGAAGTGGATTTTGTAAAGCCTTTCAAAGTGACGTCTGATGGAAATACTTATGTTTTAACGGTTTGTGATAGAGCGACCAGGTATCCTGAAGCAGTGGCTGTCAGGGAGGCTAACTCACACACGGTAGTAAATGAAAGCATAGCGATTTGTTCAAGGGTTGGGTTCTCTGGAACTCCGATCGAATCTTGGAAAACCGTTTGTTTCTGAACGGGCAGCTTGTTTCTTGAAGGAGTGTGAAATCGGCCTTGTAAATGGTAAGCCTTATCATTCGCAGTCTCAGGCTGTAGAAAGGTTGCACAGAACGAGGGAAGACTGGAGCAGGGCTTTGGATTTGGAGTATCCTGACAAAGGGAATGATGTTTTAGCACCAGCTAAGTTTGCAAGGACGTCTACTTCTTGTAAGACGGCAAACTTCACTCCTGCGTAGTTAGTTTACGGAAGTAAGGTGAGGTTAAAGAGGGAATTAGCAGATGGAAAGAGGGAAAGATGGAAAGATGAGATTGCACAGGATACTACTAGTAATGAGGTTGGATTGAAGGTCATGAGAGTGGAAGGAGAGGATGGAATGAATGGTAAAGAGTTGTACAGGCGATCTCACGTGTGGGATTCAAGAGGGAAACCTGGGAATGTCGCGAACAGACTAGTAAACGAGGAAGCTATTAGTGGCCCTCTGTCTGCAAGGGTAAAGGAAAAGTGTAGGTGCCTAGTTGTGCTGAAAGTGGAAGCAAAATCTGCTTTACTGGTTGTAAACACAAAGAAAAAAGTAAAGTCTAGGTTAGGGTTGACTGGTGATGGCTTGCACATGTTAAACAACCATGCAAAGTTGGTGTTGCCTTTGGCTGTGAGTGTGAACAAAGGGGTACCAGACAAAGTGGGAGGGGGCAACAGTTGCGGGAAAGCTTTTCACAAGCAGCAGTGTGTGCTTGCTTTTCCCAGGGTGTTGTTGAATTCTGTGTCTGACGAAGTTTTCTTGTTGTTGTTAACATGCAAGGTTTACAGTGTTATTGTTAGCATTGTTTGGATATGTGTTGCATGTTTACTTTTTTGCTGGGGAAAGGGGGACAAACGCCCTAATGCTGAGTGGAGGGGGGTTTGCCATGGCAAAAATGTGTTTTCTCCAGTGGTGAACAGTACTTTTGAGTTGAATCCAGGGAGGTGGATTGTTGTGTGTGGTGTTTTGTGGTATGGTGTGTTTAGGGTGGCAAGAGAAGTGATGGAGCGAAAAGAAAGTTTTTTTGAAGGCTTTCTTGGGGTGTGTTGTAAGCATAAGTGGATGGATTGCTCGTTAAAGAGAGAGTTTCCTGAGTGCTGCAGAGTGTAAAATTGGTGTGTCGTATTTGGTGTGTCAGTGGGGCCGTTTGGAATTGAGATGGTCCTGTTGCCGTGTTGTGGATGTGGAGTGGTGTTGTGGAGTGCAGTGGTGTGTAGCAATGTGCAGAAGAGTGCAGCGGTGTGCAGCAGTGTGCAGTGGTGGAAGTGTGCAAAAGGTGTTGTGCAGTATTGGTGTTGTGTGCAGTGCAGCCAATGTGCAGTGAAGTGTTCGTGCTCAGAGGGTTGGAGATCGATCTTTGCCTTCTGTACATCGTTCTTGGTGATATGCATCACTGGTGGCCTGCACTTACCGTGATTGGTTGTGGACGAATCACAGCGTTGGCTTGGAGGTGTAAAGTTGCCATCTCTTGCTTGCTTACTTTACCGTAATTACCTAACGACTGTAATTAGGGCTAATTACATTGTTCTACTCGAACGACGAAGAAAACATTTGCCAAGTTTGGAATGCCGGGTTTTTGGCTACATTTCCACGTACGAGACACGTGCGTTCCTTTTCACCGAAAGTGTTTCCATATTTTGGCGGGAACGAGCCCTTATAATGAAGATGGTTTGGCGCGAAAAGAGGTCTTTCCCAACAAGCACACAACAAGGACAGAACTCTATACACAAACTGTCTTGTTGGACAATTTCTCGATTCATGTGCGGTGGTTAAATGTTTATTTTTGTAAATTACGTTATGTTTAAGGAGGAAGTAAAGAAGTTTGAATTTAACAAGTCTGCACTGAACCCTTTAAATTACATCGTGGATGCTCGTATTGTTGCGTAACCAACTAACCATCATCTAACGTGCATCCCTTTATTCGTATGCAATCCACGGCAACGTTAACGTTTGCTTATTTTGTCCTTCGTTACAGTTCAGTTTTTAATTTGTCCAGGCTTTTACAATAAATCTAAAGACCAGTGTTGATTGTTGCTTGAAATCTTTGGTTACAACTTGGAAAAGAAACTAAATTTAAATTTGCTAGTGGCAAAACCCTCCCACGCATTTGTTCTGACCCGTACAACCCCCAAACCACAAAAGGACCACGCTCAGATCGCCATGCATCTGTGTGCAAAAGTTCACCTACGTAGGCCTCCTCAATTTTGCGCTAGCTATGAGCATTGAGTCTATGGGATTTAACATGGGTCCAGCGTTACTACTTACTAGTTCGTTACTAGCTAGTTAGTAACAAAAAACAACGTTATTGATGCTTCTTTCTGTCTATGAATGGTGGACACTCAGCCTTTAACTTTTATTTTTTCTTTATCCCTGCACCTTCCCCTTACATTTACCACAATTTGAAAGAGATCTGTGGCATTGAGATTTATCCTCAACATGCCAAAATATGCTTTTAGTTGCTTACAGTTAACAGACACATGTCTGCTAGTGAGGCCGTCTTTTTATCATTAACAATCAATTTTGTAACAATCGGATGTCTACAATGGGATGATCGACTGTTACTTGGCGGCGACACACTAGCCTGTGTCTAGGCAGGAGGAGGGCGGTATACGGTCGCAGTCCCTTCATGACGTCACCTCACAGATCTATTGCCTTTGCCAGTCGCTCAACACGGTTCTTGTATCGCTTCACATTCCGGGAAACCGCAATGTGATCACGGAGTCTCTCTCCCGCCGGTCTCCTTGTGCTGGAGAATGAACACTCCGGTCATCAGTATGCAAAGCCCTCTTCTTACTGCGGGGTCGACTGATACTCAACCTATTTGTCTCGAGGTTCAATGCTAGACTTCTCCAATTCGTCAGCCCAGTTCCGATGACCGGGCCTGGGCAGTGGTGTAACGGCGGACGCTACGGCGGCTTAGGTGCTTGTAACGCCCCCGGTTTCCCTGGTGTACATGGAGTATCAGCTTGAGGTTTAACGGTGTTTACGACGACTTTTTACGTTCATTAACACAGTATGGGCAACTGTCCCAGCATGGGGGATGGAGCGCCGGTGCTAATTAAAGGGGCCTAACCTTAAACTGTCGGTAATCGCTGCCACCAACGGTGGATTTAACTGTTTAACTAGCTAAAATTAAATGATGGGCTACATATTTATATTTTACACTACAAGACAATTAATCAATCTAGCAAACGAACTGAAGCTTCAAACTCCTGGTTTTATTTTTGCGACAGAATGAAATAATACTTTACATCATAGTTTGCTTCTAAAAGCTTTTGAAATAAATTATTTAAAAGCAACAAGTTTGAATATACACTTAATAATTCACAAATTCAGACAAACAACGCTTGTGTTTGAATAAAGTTAAATTTTCACATTAGAAAAAGTAATCCTAGGTGCTCCCGGAGACACCCGCAAGACTAAACAGCCGCAACTGATAGTAGTCTATCTGACAGTATGTTTCATACACGATCAACCGTCCATAGTTATGTTTCTAAGTTTTCCAAGTACAAAAGATCAACCTCCCTTAGTTAGCGCAGAAACTTTTCTAAGAAATAAAAAGCCCGGCAATTTGGTAACAAGTTTGTTGCAAACGCAACCGGAATGGCAAGGATCTGGTGGTCACTAACTACCATCCGAAGTTAAAACAAAAAATATAGATTACAAAAGTTGAAGATTTTAAAAGTTTAAAATGAAGATGATAGCCTGGCTGTAGAGGAAGGGTAGATGGTATTGGGTTGGGGTCACGAATGCCTTACCACCAAGGTTAGACCTACCAGGGACACAATGATCCCCGATGGCATCGCCAAACGTGAGGGACAAGTGAGGGGGGAAAAGCCGTATCATTGTCAATGTGTCTAAAATATAAAAATTAAAAAATTAAAATGCATCGCAGTTAAAACATGGCCTAAACCAATTGTCAATCTTAATATAATAATAAAAAAAAACATATAATGGCTCGTATGAGGGCGAAAGGAAAAAGCAAGGGCTCGTTGGAGACTGCTTATGGTAAAACGAATTTAAAAAGTGAGGATGAGAATGGAGTTTTAAAAGGTGAGGATGAAGGTGGTGGTTTAAGGCTAAGCAGGGCAATGTTCGGGGCGAAGGAGGAAGCGGCTGAGATTGCTCTTGGTTAGTTTTTTTTTGAATGAAAGAAGTGATGGGGCAGAGACAGTCTCGTCACTTAGGGAATTCCATGCAGGTATAACTCGCAGGGCGAAAAAAGATTTTCGCGTGTTGGTGTGAAATCTTGGAAGAACTAACTTGAGACAATTTTCCCTGGTCTTAGCAACAGAACTTAGTTCGAATAAAGGAAGGTCGATAGGGAGCATAGAGTGCAAAATCTTGTAAGTCAAGAAAAGGTCGGCCTTAAGGCGTTGACACTCAAGGGTGTCCAGTTCGAGGATTTTAAGACGCTGGGAGTACTCCATGTTATGCATGCCTGGGAGTGATTTGGTATACTTCCTTTGTACTGACTCAATCCTGTCAATATCCTTGAGGAGAGTGGGAGACCAAACTTGGCTAGCGTACTCAAGTAATGGACGGACGTAGACCTTGAAGGCCCAAAGCCTGGTATGAAGATTCCCTGAGTTGAAACAGCGACGCACCATGTAGGATCTACGGCTGGCCGCAGTAGCGATAACGTTGCAGTGTGTGGTGAACTTTAAGTCGGGCTGGAACCAAACACCCAGATCCCGGAAGTTACCAAACGTTTCATTAAGAATCTCATCACCTAGGTAGAAGGTATGGGCGACACGCCTTCTGCCCAAGGCAAAGCTATGACATTTCTCAGACGATAAGGGAAGCTGCCAAGTGACGGACCAATCGTGGACCGAATCGACACTTCTTTGTAAAATTAAATCATCATCAGGTGAGATAAGTGGAGCGTGGAGTTTTAAGTCGTCGGCGAATTTTTCTTGGGAGACGGCAGTTTCAAGACATTGGAGGTCATTCAGAAACAGAAGAAAAAGTAGTGGTCCCAAAACAGAACCCTGTGGCACGCCGCTAATGACAGCCGAAGGTGGGGATGACTCACCCTCAACAATTACACTTTGGGTGCGACCCATAATGAAAGCCGAGATCCATGCTAGAAGCCCACCATTAAATCCTGCAGACCTCAGTTTAAGTAGTAACTTGGAATGCACCACAGATTCAAATGCCTTTTTGAAGTCAAAGAGGATGACTTGAGTGCAAATACCGACATCAAGGCCCTCGGTCCATTTATCGAGTGCAAGTAAAAGTTGGTGGACCGCAGATCTTCCTGGTAAAAAACCAAATTGGTCATTTAGAAGTATATTGTGCTTATTAATGTGATGCATCATTTCGTTACGAATAAGGGATTCCATGATTTTACAAGGGACACTAGTAAGGGAAATTGGGCGGTAATTTTGTGGTTTGGCAGCATTACCCTTTTTAAAGATAGGTACTACAATCGCAGTGGACCAATCAGTAGGCAAAATTCCGGTTTTAAAAGAAAGGGAAAAAATCTGTTGCAAAGCGGGAGCCACATGATCCCCAATTTGATGGTAAAAAAAGGATGAGAAACCATCAGGGCCAATGGAATGACTGGGTTTAATGCGGCGAAGTGCAGCCCGGACTTCGGCCAGCGTGAAAACCACATCAGAACAGCAACATGTGGTGGAGTTGCTATAGGTGAAAATCCATCGTCGATAATACCATGTTTGGAGAATTCGGAATTAAAGCTGCAGCTTTCTCAGAGGTTGATGTTAAAAGCTTTCCATCGACAATTAGGGGTGGCATAGTGCGAGAAGATTTAGACTTAAGACGGTAGAAGCGGGATAGGGCCGCGAGACTGCCTTCATTCAGTATTTTTGTTTCGAGATCAGTGAAAAGCTTAGTTACACAAACCGAATATGATTTCTTGAGGGTTGAGTAAGTATGTTGGTTTGCTGGTGACCGATTATCACGGAGTTTGCGCCAGGCGACGAGGTTTTTCCTCCTAAGATCAGACAACTCCTTCGACTGAACCACTCCTCTATTACGGTGAAATGTCGAGGCTTTTGTGCAGTGCGCGGTAAGTTTACAGATCACATTTAAGAAGTGATTCCAAGAAGACTGCACATCTGCATAGCCTGCGAGTTCAGCTCTTCAGTTAAGTTGGTCCAAGAGTTCTCGCAGAAGTGTGAAATTGATAAACTTTTTTTCGCATTTCGTTGGGACAGATAGCCTCTGGTGGAGCATGAAGGAGACCATATTATGGTCACAGGTCCCCAGCCCCTCAAGGACCCTTACACCGAAGACTGCACGGTCGTCGTCAGTTAAAATAATATCAAGTATGTTGTGCCAACGAGTAGGCTTAGTAACCAGCTGAGAAAAACCACAGTCGGTAATGATTTCAAGAAAAGCATCTTGGACACGATTATTTGAGGAAAATGAGTTCCAGTTGACAGTTGAGAGATTTAGATCTCCAAGCACAATGTTTGTATAATCTGGTTTCATTGCAGATTTAATAAAGAATGCTGTTTTGGTAACCGAATCCTCGACGTAGCCATTTGGAATATAGCACAAAATAAAATTTAGTTTGGACAAAGGAAGTGTGACGGATAGTGACTCGACCCCACTAGTGAAGTCAGCAAAAGCAAGTTTTAGTCCCCTGCGAAAGACACCTGCTATACCCCCTGCATGGGTGTCCCTATCACGACGAAAAATCTCGAAAGGGAGACCATTTAAAAGCAATGCATCAGGTATAAGATCGTTCAGCCAGGTCTCAGTAATAAAGAAAAGATCAAACGAATTTTGGGAAAGTAGAAGGTGGAAGACCCGCAAATTTGCTACCAGACTACGTGCATTTAAAAGGAGGCAGGTCAAGTTTCGTGGAACAGGCGGTGAAGAAGGGGGAAATAACAAATCTCTGGTGATGATTCTCGGTGTTGACAGTGGTGAAGGGGAAGAAACATAAGAGTATGGGGGAGCTTTTTGCCCAGTAAAGGTCCCATTTAATGAGATTAGTTTTTCGGCGAAATCCTGTCTTCCAGCATCATCTCAGCGTCGGAAAGGACGAGTCTGATTTCGTCAGCCATAGTCTTCTTTCCAAGGTAGGTAAGATGGACACCATCTCTGGCCATCAAGTTCCTATTGGACAAAAGGAGACGGTCGATGGAGAAAAAGTTCGTATTTTCCTGGACACATCTTGCATTTTTACACTTAGGCAGCAGTATGTTTCCTTTGACTTCCACAAAGATCAAACCGTCATTTAGTTTTAAGTTAAAAATCTATTTAAAATAAACTGGAAAAGTTGGTTTTTACTAAGAGAACCACTCTGACGTTATGGGGGGAAAAAACCTAAGATGCCACTACAGGCGTCACCACCATAATTTTCTCTAAGCTAGAGGTTAAGTTTACATTTAAACTAAAATTTAGAATATGGGGGTCCTAAACTAAACTTTTAAAAGCTAAACTACAACACACGAACCACTACCTTCCTGCCCGGCATGGCATTCTCCGGACATGGCGTCTCCACTCCCGGCTGACGTGACCCTTCTAGCTTGAGAGATCTGTGAGCTGTGCTAACGATAGTCTCGTGGGGCTGGGGTTTTATACACATAACCGGAAGTTCGCGCGGACGGGCAGGAGAGCTGCGGGGGTCTGGTTGGCTGAGGGCCTTGATAACAATGGAAAGTGGGAGGAGAAGTCGGTTGAACAAAGGGACTGGGTGCAGAGCCGTTAGAAGGAGTAAGGAGATGGGCCTGTTTTGAGTTTTACTCAATTGAACTTTGGGAAATAGGCCTTTACTTTGAAATATTGACTATGGAATGAATATTTACATGTTTGCAACGTGAATAGGCTCTTGTTAAAGCTTAATACTTGGCTTTGGGTAATGCAGAAAGCATTACACTACTATTAAATGTAATAAGCTTTAACCCTTTGCCAACCGGATAGCCAATACGGCGTAGTCGGTGAAAAAACAGTCCAAATGCGCCCCCAAGCTATGTGAGGGGTCCCCGGGCACCCCGAGCATAGCAGGCAAGCACAGCCCAGTGGTTAGCGTCGTCTCCAAACCAACTGAATACCGGTTCGAATCCCACGACTGACAAAGTTACATATGGGAGTTAAAAAAAAATGAAACTGTAGGATTGTGAAAAAAAGTGGTTGTTAAAGGGTTAACTGAAAACTGCAGTGTTATACACCACAACTAGTTTTGGCTGGGAGATTGAGGATTCAAAGTTTTTGCACAGTTTGACTTTCGGATTGGGTTTGAACAGATCTTTTATAAATATCTTTTAGTTTTTAATAGTAGTACAAGCTAGCAGAAGCATTTGGATGGGTCCAGTCGGATTTTAGAGGAGAACTAGAAACAAACATGTATACACTAAAATTCGTGTCCGGTAGAATGCCGATGTCGAATTACGTTGGATATATGGTAGCGTTTCTGGGGGCAAAAAGATTATTATAAAGTATAAATGCGGTTAAATAAACTAGCTTAGTTGGTTGCTATAATGTATCAAGTTAGTTGGAACGTTTAACGTTTAAGTTAAAAAGGTAAATCGATCGTTGTGGAAATTTTTCATTAGGATTGCGGCCGACAAACACAATAAAAAAATATCACACTTCAAATGGTTGTCTGTACAAGTATATGAGGTTAAGTACCTTCGCAGAGGAAGCCCCTCCTAAAATGCAACTAAGCTAGTGTATATGGCTTTTTGCCTGAATAATAGGAGTAATAAAATCAAAATACATACATACAAGTTTTCAATAATGGTGGCCATGATGAAGGAGCGCTGCGGTTGGTTTTGGGCGATTTTCAAATGTAGATTTGAGGATCTTCTGGATGGAAAGTTCGGATTTGGGCTTCCCCAAGAGGTTTGTATAAGGACAGGCTATTAAATGTCGAAAAGTTTGACTGGTTTGATCCATTATTGAGAAAACGGCGAGATTGTCACAATCGAGGCATTTGGGCGCTCAAGAAAAAAAATTTGCAAGTTTTAAAAAACGAGCGTTTTTTTCGGCGGTCCACGTTTACAGTGGATGCTCTCACCCTCGACTAGATGCATCTATTCAATTACCTATTCCCTCCGACGAAGCTACTGTCCCCCGTCCTCAGCAAGATATCACGAACCCTCAGTCTTTTCATTGTCATTGCCCCGAACTGGCCGTCGGCAACCTGGCTGCCTATTGGTTGACTCACCGTGAGTTCTCCCGGTTTCCCCGACCCTCCTCTCGCAACGACGAGGGACCGTACTCCATCAGCGCCCACAGTCGCTCCGGTTACACGGTGACTTCTATCATCAGACTACTCAAAGCACCAGGAGTTTCTACGGAACAAGCCTCTCGCATCACCTCTGGAGCAGTTAGAGCATCTACCAACAGGATCTGTGACAGCCATTGGCGACAATGGTTTCATTGTTCTCTCGTACAACCGAGCTTTGAAGTTCGACTTGAAGGCCTCTAAACCTATTCGTCGGTCGCAGTCGCAACTTTTTCTTCCTTTCACCACTAAACAGGGTGAGACAACCGCTCGCATGATTATTACCTGGATAAAGACCGTCATCCTACAGGCCTACAACGCCGTCGACATAACCTGTACTACAGAAGGTATTCGTGTTACAGCTCATAAACTGCAGGCTGTTTCAGCCTCCTGGGCTCATCATAGTAACATTCCCATTTCTGACATCATGTACGCTGCTTCTTGGAGAAGCACTACTTGCGCGATATGACGGCTCATGCTGATGGTTTATAACTACTGGGTCTCTTCGTGGCAGCCAGACGAGTTTGAAAATATTGTTTACCTGATACATTCCTCCCTTCCTCCCCTCTATGTCGCCACAGGCACGATGTGTAGAAGAACAAAAGATGAAATTTGGATGCCGTCTCTTTTTATATACCAAGGAGGCTGCGCAGAACCGATACGCAGCAGGTAGCGACGTAGGCGGCGACGCTCTAAGTCTTTAATCTCTAGATCAAAACAGCATGGGAGAAGGAAAATTCTAAAAATTAGGTGCCCTTGGTATTTTTATGTTTTTTTTTTGCAGGTTGAGTAGGGCGGTTGAAAGGAGGAGTTATAAAGAGCGTAATAAATGTGCTGTGGTGTTCGTTATCTTTTCATTCACTGTAGGTAATAACATTAATTCCTACACGAATACTACACCTAATTTTGCGAAACGTTTTGTCGCAATGTAGGTGCAATTTTGCGGGTCTTTAATTTCACGGTAATGGATTTGGCGGTTGAATTTGACAACTGGATCCCATTGTCACGTATGTTAACAAAATTTATAATAAAATGCCCAACGGAGTGCGAAAATATGGGTACACAACATGATTGCGGCCAAACTTACTAACTTAAAGATCCGAGCACGAGCTATCCACTAGTGCTAACTTATGATTGAATATTTAATAATTTACTTTGGCTACGAAAAAAAAACTAGTTGTTTCTCAGGCCCTGCCTGGTGGTCAAATTTGCCCCTTGTTGATGCTTTTTATTAGCTAGTTCAAGCTAAACTTATTACCGTTACAAGGAAAAGCAATTCAGTTAGCTGAAAATAAGTATTATTTAGCCTAAATTAACCACTTTCAGCTCCGTAAAATTAAGTTTCTTTGTTGCCAAAACATCTTAACCTGATAATTTAGCATTACATTCCTCGAATGTGATGTTCCCCTGGAGGTTTCTTCCGGTGCGAAGCCGCCTGCTTGCATGATCTTACTGCGCATGTGCGTGGCAGTACTCCCTTATAAAAGTGACAGCGCGCACGCTAACGGCATTCATTTTCCTCCAGAGGTGTCTCCACGCCACCTCGCGCCCGAGTTCCCCTGTCTTTTGCACGGAAAATTGGATTCTACCTGATGATGGCCGCCGTTTCGCTCGCCGCTCCCTCTCATGCTCTCCTTCGTCCGCAAGCAACCGGCTTCTCCTTTGGCAACCGCTGGATCTCCGCCCTCGACCTCGCCGCCGTTGGCCCAATCCCCGCCGCCTCCTTCACCGAAGCTCCTCCTGCAAGCATCAACGTTTTCTTGAACTCTCCCTTGCAACCCGGCCAGCGCACCCCGCCGGCCGAACCCATGGACCTATCGGCCTTACGAGAAGATTTTCTTCGAGCTAAAGACGTCTATCGTGAAGCCAAGAAATCCCTTCAGCGGGCTATGGCAGCTCACTCTCCAGCCCGCAACTCTCCCTTGTACTTGTCGTCCAACTCTTCAAGAATCGGTCGAAGCGTCTCCCGCAGCAAAGTAGGCACATCGTCCAGGAAACGGTCCGTGTGATGCAAGACAATCCCATGCCGCCTCCCTCCTGCACGTCTTCCGCCCGACACGCCCGCACGCAAGCCTGGATAACTTCTGCCACCAGTCGTGACTCGGGCAAACGGGGCTCAACGCCGCCCCCTGGCACCCAGAAGAGACGCAAGTCGTCTTCTCCCTCTCGCCCGCAAGCTTCTCCTTCTGTCGTCCCCACGACGACTATCGAAGTCCTGCCTCCTGCCATCCCACTCTCTTCCGGCAAGAAGATCCACTTCCCGGACGATGCCGCCGACGACCAGACTTTCCCCTTGGCTGCGCTTCTCAAGACGGTCGAAGAAACCATCCCCGACTGCTTTCTCTTCAAGCCCTCGCAGTCGGCTGACGCTCCCGTGATCAACCGCAGGCTGAAAACTAGCTTCGGCTTTGCCCTCCGTGACAAAGACACCAAACCCCGCAACCTTCTTGGGCATTCCACCACGCTGCTTACCTGCTTTCTCCAGAATGAAGGCTCCCACCACCTCGACCAGGGCGTGTAAGCAGCTTCTTTCGCTCGTCAGGCGACGGCGCTACGAACCCGAACA
>JAHWFP010024635.1:0-12513 GCA_023313725.1 Lithobius niger
TGTCCTCTCCTGGTTCTGAGGGGTGCTAACTAGAAAAGTTGGACTTAAAAAATGTTGGGTCGTCAGTTTTTTGTGGACCACCCTGTATACTGCAGGGCACGTGTGATAAAAATTGCAGTATAGACTGCAAACGATTGTTACCACGGGTTTCTTATTAACTCTGCTACTTTTCTGCAGTGGATTATTGTTCCGAAAACCGCCTGACCAAGGGCAAAATCAGAGAAGCAAACGGACAAACGTAATGGAGCTAATTTAACTAAAAATATGACAAGTGCTGTGTATCGGCAACAAGAATAACTCGTGGTCATCTTGAGTCCCGAACTGGTGGGAGAAGTTTATTATTTGTCATTTCTGATCTTACCAATATAAAAAATAGTATTTTTTTTTTGTTTCTTTTATTTGTTCACTATGTTGGATCCTCCATTGTGTTTCTTAGTTTTGCGTGAGTGGAAGGGAGTTTCTGTCTCTGGTAATTCGTGACGCGCCGTAGATACAAGTTCAGTAATGTATTTATATCCAACTGGCAAGGCCCCAACAGGGGGGTAGGGGGGGGGGGCGGAATCAGCCTGACCCGCGCTACCCAGGCCCGATCACTCGAAGCCCCAGCACGGCCTGAAACGCCCCCCCTCCCCCACCCCCATTTGTGACTTGTGATGACTGCCTTTGTGCGTATCGTTGATTTTTTTTTATACTCCCAACTCCTCCAATCCAACGGAAACGAGCATGGAGCAAGAACACTGCTAGACAAGCCTCTCGGCTTGTTAGGCAGTGGAGCCTTCAAACGTAAGCAGTTCGGATAATGAATCAACCAACTCGTTAAGCACAACGTGGGCCGACGAATATTAAAACTAACTTTTTCCGATTTCATTCTGGGGAGGGGGGGGGCGCTGTTGTAGCTCCAGCCCCACAATTATGTGGGGGGCCTGCCTGCTTTGAAGGCACCATCGTTGTTTTACGTCATTTTTGTACTAGTTTGTCCAGTCGGACTGACTTCTCGTCTATCTGGAAATCTGCTGTACCTAAAGGCCAATCGGTGACCAGCAAATTTCAAATTCAAGTTTCAAATTTAGTGTTTTAAAGAATTGGTGGCGCCCTCCAAATGCTACCAGTGAACTAAAATTTCTGCCCCTCACGTGCCCCCCCCCCCTACCCAAACAAACCTATCCCCTCATGGCTATACTAACTTGCCAACGAATTTCGTTTCTTTATTCCTAAAAGCCAGCTTAGTCAGTCCAAGGAAGGCATTTTTTTTTGTGCGGGGATGGGAAGAAGATATACAGGAGCAACCAATCCGTAACAAGGAGGATCAAGCCAGTCCCAGCATGCTAAAGCTGCGTTTCAACGACATGCCCCTCAATATTGCTAAATTACGCTTGAACCTTAAGCTTTAGCTTTTGCCACGCAGCCAGCCGTAGCCATGACGCCAGAAAAAGGAGAGGGACAATCTCGCTAGTAAACACCATCGAAAATTCCTAGGTTCTTTTGCATGCCACAATCTACATGATCACAAGACATCACAGGATCCTTCTCTTCCCGAAATTACCAGGGGTGGCTGAGGTCGGACTCGAACCCAGGACCTGCTTGAAACCTTAAAGATGGTTCCCACCAAAATACTGAAATAGATTTCCCTGAGGTGTCCAGGTCATCCAGAGTAGATGAGATCAAATTCCAGGCTATACCGTAATTTTAGGAATCAATCCTTTTTAACACATTTTACCAGTATCGCTATATGTAATTAACGTTTAGGGTGTCAACATAGAACAGCATTTTTTTAACGTGGTTTAGCTCTGTGATAAGCGTGGATGGATTTTTAATTTTTTATAAGGTTTTGCAGTTCTCGCAAGATTACCCTCCAAGCTCAATTTGTTTATTTTTTCCTGGATTTTCTAAGTATTTTTTTGTAAAAATCTAAAAATTCCCAGAGTTTCCCCCGAATTTTCAAGGTTTTCCAGGTTGGTGGGAGCCCTGTTAAGGAATTTCATGATTTTCGAAGGTACACACCGCATCTTGAAAACGTCTGAACCTTTGCATTTGTCCCGTTTTGCTAAAAAGCTCACCGTCCGTATAAGTTGGTCTTAGAATATTTGGTAATGGCAAAGTTTAGCGTCGTTGTTTTTTAACAATGCTTGCCTGAACGTAACAATGATAGTCGACAGTTAACAATTAGTTTTATGTCCTTAGTGTTTAGTTAGTTTTTAGTTTTATGTCCTTCTCGAAGTCAAAATATATGTAATTTAACCATATTTCACATTGTGACGCGAGCGCTACGACCGCAACGCACCAGTCGCCATCTTTCCTCTGCCGACAGCGGGATGGACAGACGGAAGTAATCGATTATAAGCGTTCGTATCCAAAAAAATCGTCTGCTGCACCAACAGCGCGACAGAACCACAATAGTCAGTCTGTCGTCAAACTTCCTTTGCCTGCCCTGGGAAATTCGAACCAAGGCAATTAACGTAATCTAATCTAACCGATAAAATCAACAACATGGCAGAACAATAGTCATTCTGTGGTTAAATTTCCTTTGCCTACCCGGTGAAATTCAAACCAAGGCAACTAACCTAACTGATAATATCAGCAACACGACGACAGAACTACAATAGTCATTCCATAGTGAAACTTCCTTTGCCTGCCCGGTGAAATTCGAATCAAGGCATCTAACCTAACTACTGATAACACGGCAGAAGCACAATAGTCACTCCGTGGAGAAACTTCCATTGCCTGCCCGGTGCAATTCTAACCAAAGCAACTAACCTAACGTAACCGATAACAACACGACAGAACAGTCATTAAGAGGTGAAACTCTTCAGGCAACTAGCCAACTAGCCTACGTCACGGTAAGAATTGTTACTAGAAATCATTGTTTTCTAGTATAGGTCGCTAACTTTACCCTTTCACTTGTCTTAGAATATTTAGGCCTACATCACGGAATCGTCACAGGATCATCATTATTTGTTACAGGATTTATTTTTGTACAACCTATGTTTACTGCGTTATGACACACAACACCTCCATCTTAAAACTCCTAAAGTATACATCTGAAGTTTACTTACCAAATAAATTCTACTAGGAAATTTTACGCTGCTGTACTGTCAACTTCAAAATTTGGATGTATTTTGGATTGTTAATTTGTTGCCATGGTCAACGGTATACACGTGACAGTTGTTCACGACTTCGGTTTTATTTGTATTGTTAATAACAATGCGTCATGTATTGTCATTGCCCCTCCCCCCCTTCAGTTTCGTTTTCCATTCTACTGTCGCATAAATGTTAATTGAGTTTTGTTGTTGTATTTTAAGGTTGTCGGGCTGGTGACCCGGTAGGGCTGAGCTAGCTAATAAATCAAATCGATCAAATCAAAGCTCTAAGCAGACGGAAGACAATTTTGTACGAAGCTATGTGTTACTTACGTAACTACAAGGCCAAAATTACTGCAATCGTGCGGTTGGTGTTACGTTTAAGTCCCTATTTTGACGTCTTTGGTGCCATCCTGCGTCGCCGTGCTGCCGCGAGAAGCCAGTATGGTTCGGGATCTGGCTGTTCCCAGCTGCATGGTGTCGAAGGTAGTCTGTAATCCGTGTACCTTTTTTACAGCTATGGCGTCGCGTTACAAAGCTTTATGCGTGCAGTCGATTGTTACTGGCCACTTTGAAACAATTTAACTCAGCTCTGAAAGCCTGCATCTGCGAAATAAATACGCCATTCTATCGTTTTTAGCGGCCAATTTCGAACGTAGCTTAGTTTGGTTTAAATGTATATCGTTTAGCTGAAACACGTATTCTTACGATCATTTATTAAGAGCCATGGCCCGAAGCCTTACGCTCTGCAAAACGAAATACATGTGAAAAACTCCCCCTTCAACAATCGACTTTTTAGCAAAGGCATACCACGTGCACGAAGAATGGAGTTTGCAGAGTGGCATTGTTCCCTAATCACAATGGTTAAAACAATGTATAACAATCAAAATGATCGTTCAGGGACCTGTAACTCCGGAATGGCTGGACCAATCGAAAAAGTGGTCTCTGTGAGGATGAAGCCCAGGGAAATTTCTGGCTTAGATCATGTTTCAGATTTTAAGTAGGTGCAGTAGTTTTTTCTGAAACCGTGTCACACAAGAACAAGAACAAGAACAACAACACCAACAAGAAGTGAACAGTTTTCAAATTTTCGTATGGCTCCGTACATTTACTCTTGCACGGAATTGCATAAAAGTTGGTATAAACTTGGGAAAAGTTGCTATCTACTATCTGGCCAAGTTTGGTCGAAATATATTGAATAGAAACGGAGAACTTAATAGTTTTAGTTTTGCTGGAGAGAGGACTTCAATCGTATATATAGTGTATGATATATCACTGTATGACAAGCGAATACCGCATGTAAATCACGCTCAAAGTAACTGCTGTGTTCCTTCTAGAAACCTTGCCTGTAACAAAATAATAACAAGGACCATGTTCAACCCGAGTAACCTGTTGCTTTTTTTGTTGTTGTTTATTTGTGCAATTGTTGGTAACGAGCATTATTGACTGGTTATACCAAAATTTGTAACCGAACCTTCTTGGTGGGGGTATAGCTCAGAGGTAGAGCAATCGACTGCAAATCGAGTGGTCTCCGGTTCGAGTCCGGATCCCCCCTTTGATTTTACTGTCTTCCTTGTTATTATTATGTAACTCTAATTATTGATCGTTACAATTTTTGTTTTCTTTACTTTCTCGGATTCCCCCAGAGGCGAAGTTAAAATTCTGAAATTCCTTTGATCTAGACACACTAGTTGCTTCCAATTTGATTTTAATTGTTGTCACATCTTAATTGTTGTAAATATAACAAGGCGGCTTTGGTAAGAGGGAGGAGCAAAGTGTGACTTCTGTCCCTAGGTCCGTGCTTCAAGGGGGCCCAGGCTAAAAAAAGAAACTTCTAAAAGGGTGTTCAGGTGTTTAAGTTCCACTCAGGCCCTAGCTTAAGAAGGGTCTTGCAAGGGGCCCTACGGATAGGGCTGTATCCCATGGTACTACTAACTGACAGAAAAAGGCCACAAAAAGCAAAAAATAAAAAAGAATAATACATATCCTTTCCCACTGGTCCTATAAGTGCTAATCCCACAGAAAGATGTGAGGGGGAAAGCACAGAAAATGTGGAGCCGTAGACCCAATCAGACCTCTGGGCGGCCCTGATTGGCAGACCGTGTCTTTTAACTGTAACGAGAGTTTAGTTGATTGTAGCCGACTGGTGTCAATTCCCCATGCGGTAGAAATCTTTGGAAATTGTTGGAATCGGGTGTGCTGGGTCCAACAACGAAGAAAACCTCAAAATTAAAGTGTGGGAATGTGTCCTTTATGGAGAAAAGTGGCCTCAATAACGTTGATTTGTGTTACTGGTAACTTAACTATAGCTATCTCCCTACGTAAGCCGACGGCTCCCATGATAACCCATAACCGCCTGAAAAAAAAACTTTCAGACCTTTTTTTCAGAGTACTCGGGTCGGTTCTCGGATTCGAACCGGCATTCTCTCGGTTTGGAGCCGACGACGCTGACCACTGGGCTGTGACTGCCCGCTTTGCTCTGGGTCCCCGGGGACCCCTCACAAAGCTCGCGCTGGGACTTAGTTTTTCGCTGTTATACGTTGAAGGCGTACGTTCATATCTTGGCGGTTATGGGTTAAAGACACCTGCCACAGCTCACTACATAGGGAAATTTGCTAAATCCATATTTCGCCAGACAGGCAAAGCGTCGTATGTGGGAATGCCTGTTTGTAAAATGGGGGTTGCAGCTTGAAGCACAAGACCCTGAAGTGGCGCGTAAATGCAAAATTATTGTTTTAAGCAGTTCGGTTTTAGGTGGTCGGATTCCTCATCTGTCCGGTTTGTCTCGTTGATTTCATACGTGATCACTTCCTGTTGGTATGTCAGGCCTTTCAGAGGCAATGGGTTCAAAAAAGGAGGAAACAAAGTAATTTTTTTTCAGAAAAGTAAGTCTTGGTAAAGCACCCAGTTTCCTGAAACACAAGTCAGTAGTGTTAATACAGACTGCACACGCTAATTTTTGTTGTTACTGTTATTGTTTACTTTCACATGTAGTTAAGATTAATTATCCATGTGGAAATTAATAGGCATAAAATTCCTCCAGAAAACTAAAGCTACAGATGAAGATAAAACGGTGTGACCTTTGGTATAACTTTCAGTCCTATAAAAGTTGTGATCCACCCAAACAAAACCAAAACTGGGATAAGGAGCCGCCAAGTTTCCAAAAACGGCCTGCCTTTGAAAGTAGTGATATCATTCAACCAGGGAATGGCCGCCAAGGTTAATCCTGTTAGCCAGCAAACTTGCGCATTGCCCTTTTCATTAATTTTTTTCTTAGCCAGGAGTGATTATGATTATCTGCAAAGGTGACGAATTGAATAAATGTAAATGTCAAGCTATAGGACTGTACAGTTCCAAGTTGAACATGTTTCAGCAGTTTAAGAAAATAGTCAGACAAAGAATTAAAGAAGAGGGCAATTGGTCGAGTTTGCTGGTCAATAAGATTAGCGTTGGCTGCCTTTCCCTGGTTGAATGATATCAATACTTTCAAAGGCCGAGCCTTTTTGGAAACTTGGCGGCTTCTGTTATACAATTTTTGGTTTTGGATGGATGTGTGTACACTAAACACAGGGTCATGTAGTCGAGACACTTGTGCAGGACTGGAGCAAACTGTAATGGTTATTCTCAGTATGACTTGTTTAGGATCCCTGACAATTTTCCGCCATGCGTCGGTTCGTGCTTGTAAAATGAGTCTGAAAGGGAGCAGCCGAACGCTTCTTTTTATTTTCGTTAAGGCCACTAAAAATTAATTCAGTCATAGTCATTCGATCCTATTACCATCAGTCATAGTCATTCGATCCTATTACCGAAGGTAATAGGATCGACAACCCCTTATTCAGTCTATGCCTTGTGTAATTTGTTTTTTCATTTACAAGGTGTGAATGCGCGCGCGCACATGCATTGATGTGAGTGCATGTAATGATTGTTGCTGTCCACTTTGAAAGAATTCAGCTCATCTCTGAAAGCCTACATCTATGAAATAAATACGACATTCTATCGTTTCTAGCTGCCAATTTCGAGGCCTCGAAATTTGCAGCTAGAAACGATAGAATGGCGTATTTATTTCATAGATGCAGGCTTTCAGAGATGAGTTAAACGGGACGGAAAGCCAATGGGCTCTAAATTGGTTAACTAAATACGGATGCAAACCTATTTACGTTGGAGTTACCTGGGCCGTGTCAGTCTGGCTCAGCGGTAGGACCTTGGCTTTTGATTTCAAAGGTCGTGGTTCGATTCCCCGCTCAGGCAGTCTGACATATAAATCCAAAAGGCAACGTAAATAGGTTTGCATCCGTATTCAGTTTCAGAGATGAGCTGAATTGGTGGTGGTGGTTGGTGTTGTATTTGGTGGTGTTTGTGTATGGTTTGTTGGGTGAGGCCTGTCGGCCTCGAAATTGACAAAGTAGCGTAGTTTGGTTTAAACATACGCGTTTAGCTGAAACACGGATTCCATCAAATTTTTACCCATCAAGAATCCAATTTCTAGCAAAGACATAACACGAGCACGAAGAATGGATCTTAGGTTTGCTGAGTGACATTGTTCCGTAATTACAATGGATAAAACAATGTAAAACAATCAAAGTTATCGTTCAGGTAACTCCGGAATAGCTCGACCAATCGAAAAAGTGGTCTCTGTAACGTTGAAGGCCAAGGAAATTTCTGGCTTAGATCACGTTTCAGATTTTAGGTAGGTGCAGTAGTTTTTTTCTGAAACCGTGTCACACAAGAACAAGAACAACCACAACAACAAGAAGTGAACAGCTTTCAAATTTACGTGTGGCTCCGTAGGTTTACTCTTGCACGGAAATGCATAAAATTGGTATAAATATACTATCTGGCCAAGTTTGGCCGAAATATACTGAATAGGAACGGAGAAATTAATAGTTCTAGTTTTTCAATCTTACATTATAAACCAAAGTCTCATATAGCAGAAACGAAGCAACGACCCCCGAAAGGGGAACCCCCTACAATGAAAACAGGCGAGTGTGCCAATTCTTTGACTAGAAGTTGAAACTGGTACGTTGTTGCTTTGAAAAGACGTTGAAATTGTCACATTGGTGCCAAGACTAACAATTTGCTCTGCGCGGTCATCACAGAGGCATGTCTTAAATGACGTCATGCACGAAGGACAGTTATTTGTCACACGATACGGATTGCTCAAGCCAAAGCGAGAAACTAGGAGTGGGGAGGAGGGCCTAAACGGCAAATGCCCGTGTGTGGGGGGCAGTGCGTCTGTTAGCTCTTCTCTTATCATTCTAATGCTACAAAATAAAGAGATTGGATGGGTGGGGTTGGGGGGCATTGCGTCTTTTACCATTACGCATATGCCATTACGTCTTTTACCATTGCGCATATTACCCATGAACTGAACATAAAAGGTAATTTTTGGTTGTTGTTTGGGATTGGGACCAAATCAGTTTTGGTGAGATGATAGGACGAAAGGAAGGGGGGAGGTAAAGGGGAGGGAGAAGATGGGAGGAAAAGGGAAACTTAGAGGAAGAAAGCTTGCCTGTCGCTGTCCACGTTCTGCCAACCGTGTTAAATGACGTCATGCACGAAGGACAGTTATTTTTCACATAGTATGGATCGCTCAGGCCAAAGCGATAAACTGAGAGTTGAAGGATTCCTTAACGAGGAAAGCCCATGTGTGGGTCAGTGCTCCTGTTAGCCCAGCTATTTATAAATTAAAGACATTGGGAGGGGGAGGGGGCAGCACGTCGGTTACCATTAAGCATATGATTGCTTATTAACTGAATCTAAAAGGGACTTTTTTCGGTTGTTTGGGATGGAGCCTGTAGCAATTTTATTTGCACAACTCTCCCAAAAAGAGGAAGGGCAGTATTTAATTCAACTACCCATCCAAATTCAACTACGTGTAGCAAACGTAGGTAGGGAATAGGAGGGACGGGTAGGTGTATACGGGGGAACAGAGAAGGGAGGGAGAGGATTGTAAGAAATGGAGAGTATTACAGGGGGAAAAAACTGCCCGTCGCACTGTATGTTCAGGTAACACTGAGCGAAAACAGGGAAATAACCACGCGTGAAACAAAACCGCGGGCTTAGCCCGGTACGACTGCTAGTCATATAATATATATTAGGGTGCTCCAAAAAAAACCTTTTTTTCACAAAACCTTTCTTCCTGGCTATTTTCCCATTTCACTTGTCAATGTGAGTTGCCACAAAACATTTCAGGTCATTTGGGGCAGTCTAAACCTTGCTGCCAGGTTTTGAGTGTTAACACAGTAAAGTCCATATACAACGTAGTACATGTATACAATATAACATATACGTGAAGGTATATGAGGTATATTTCAAGCTGTGATAAAATTTATTGATTTAAGCCTTTTCTTTTTTTGTTCAGTCTAGTGTCTGACTGCTAAATAGTATCACCTGTCCACCACTTCACCAACAAATTAAGGCAAAAACATCAGAAACCCATGTTCTACGTCATAAAACTTAAGTGTGGCTACTTGGGAACGAGGTTGAAGAACTCCCTACTTTTCGAATACCAACCCAAGTAGATGTACTGAAATATTTTTTCTACCTGAAAGATGAACCAATAAAACATGAAGAACTTCCTAACTTAATGGTGCAGTAGCAGAGAAAGTTCTTGTGGATGTGCAAAATAAATGGGTGAAGGCTGGGTTTGAAACTCGGCGGAAGGATACATTTGAAAGCAAAACTCCAAGAAATCTATGGTCCCTGCCAGCTTGTCCAAAAAGCAAAGGGATAGAGTCAAATGAGTTGAAGATATGACTAATTATTTCTTTATTTATTGCACTTCAAAATGCTCAGCGGAAGATTGAGTCTTTCGGGTTTTGTCAACAGAACCACACAGAAATGAAGATGTGAGATTTCTTCAAGCTTAGAAGGAAGGAACAAAAGTCTTAATGGGCACATAAGATAAAATTTATAGCAACAAAGTAATGAAGAGGTTGCATCTGGACAGTTTGAAATAACTCAGAAAAAATGTAGAAAAAACATGGAAAACCTGTCGGACTCAATCTTCTTCTGAGCATTTTGAAGTGCAATAAAGAAATATTTAGTCATATCTTCAGTGAATGATTGTTCCTTCAGCTCATTGACTCTTTTCCCTTTGCTTTTTTGGACAAGTCGGCAGGGACCACAGAGATCTAGGAGTCTTGCTTTCACCTTATCCTTGTGCCGAGTTTCAATCCCAGCCTTTTCCGATTGTTTTTACACATCCACAAAAACCTTCTTTGCTACTGCGCCATTAAAGTTACGAAACTTTTCATGTTTCATTGGGCCATTTTTCAGGTAAAAAATATCTCAGCACATATCCTTGGGTTAGTATTCGAAAAGTATGGGGATTTCTTCAATCACGTTCCTAAGTAGCCACACTTAAGTTTTATGACGTAGGACATGGGTTTCTGCTGTTTTTGCCTTAATTTGTTGGTGAAGTGGTGGACAGGTGATAGTGTTTAGCAGTCAGACACTAGACTGGAAAAAAAGAAAAGGCTTAAATCAATGAACTTTATCACAGCTTTAAATATAGCTCATATACCTTCACGTATATGTTATATTGCATACGTGTACTACGTTGTATATGGACTTTACCTGTATTAACATTTAAAACCTGGTGGCAAGGCTTAGACTGCCTCAAATGACCTGAAATTTTTTGTGGCAACTCACATTGACAAGTGAAATGGGAAAATGGCCAGGGAGAAAGGTTTTTTGAAAAAAAGTTTTTTTTGGACCACCCTAATATACTGATGCTATCGCCGTGTATGATACTGATGAAACTGATGGCCAAAGTCTATTTATTGAAGCAATAATTAATGGTCATTGTTACGTATTCGGAGTCATTTACAGACCTCTGGACGGCAATAACAATGTTATTGCCGTCAAGAGGTCTGTAAATGACTATGATTATAACATGTCGTCTGACGGTTTGAGTCAAATTTTTAACAAAGCTCGTTCTGAAAGAAATTAGTGTTATATGTTCTTGGGGACTTCAATATAGACTTAAATAAACATCTGACAATAGAACGGCATCTTTGATTGATGATTGGGTCGCAGATGGATTTGTGCCAATAATCCCTAAACCAACTCGGGTAACGGCAACTACTTCCACACGGACTGACAATGTCAGGAATAATAATTTTCGGAATGACGCACCCACTGGCGCTATTATTTGAGATCTTACGGATCACTAACCCATCTTTGCTGTACTCATTGGATCTGTGAGCCAATATCGACCACATTCCAAAAGCAAGAGTTAACAAAGCTGCAGTGAAAAGAACTATAAGAAATTTGTGTAAATAATGAAGACTGGAAGGAATTGTCTCCCAATCTAAACGTGGACGACTTGTATGCTAGCTTTTCTTGAAAAATTTAAACTGTCTATGGGTGCTGCGTTTCCTTTTAAAACACCAACCGTAAACTCACGTGAACAATCTCATTTCGCGTGAACAATTTTGCCAGGTAAATCCAAGCGGAAATTCCTGATTCTTTTACATGCCACAACAGACATGAGCGCGAGACATCACAGTGCCCTTCTCGTCTTGAAAATACCAGGGGTGGCTGAAGCTGGACTCGAAACCGGTACCTCTGGCGCATGAAATGGTCATGCTAACCATCAGGCCATATTGCCACTTCCGTAGGCTGAATACAGCAGTAAGATTTCAGGTGGAACACATTATTCTATCACGGCGTTTATTCTTAGAGGGAAGGTTTACTCGTGGTCCCATCCTATTTTTGGCCACGCTTAAACTACATTAAACAAGTTCGTTTTTGTTTTCTAATTCGTGATAGCTTGGCATGGCATTAGTTCAACAAGGAGTATATACCTAAGCAGGGGTTGTTGCCGGGAGTACCAGCTTTTTTCACACTCTTTCACATTCCCACTCATTTTTTTTCACATTTCTCACACGCTTTTCATATTTTTCACACACCTGCTTTTCATTTTTTTTCTTCACATTTTTCACATTTTCACGTACATACTTTTCATTTCGTATCACTATTTCTTCGTTTTCATATATCACACCAGTTTCACAATTATTTAATAAAAAAAATTTTTTTCCAGTACCCGTTGTAATTTCTCTTGTAATTTCGCTCAAGAGAGCGAAAGAGAATTTCAAAGCGACTCCGCCCGTAAACCAACCATTTTTTTTTGTGTGTTCTAACCCAAAATAAGGGCGGGCAATTTCATTGTTTTTACTTCGTTTGTGCGTTTCGCCTGTTTTTCACATCATCACTCGTATATTTAACATTTTTTTACCCTCTGGCAAATATTCACATTTTTCACACCGGCAGCATCCCTACAGAGTTGTGTAATACTGCTACCTACTCTGCAACCAGAAAGACTGAGATCAAATACAGTCACTAATATTTGTTTTGTAAATAAAATCTTTAATTTGTGGATCTTTCTCAAACTACGAGGGACAAAAAACAGAAAAAAAAATAGGGGGCACCC
>JAHWFP010024635.1:12613-27146 GCA_023313725.1 Lithobius niger
CTCTCGATCTGCAGTCGAATGCTCTACCACTGAGCTATACCCCCATGCCGGTGTAGTCCCGTAAACTTCAGGATTAATTATTAAGACTTGTGACGGGTGTAGTGACGATTAATTTTCCGTACGAATTATGGTGCTTTGTAACGGAAGTTGATGAATCATTTGTTGGTTATTTCGGAATTTTCAACTTCATGTTTGCACTTCTCCCATTACCAAATTTCCTTCTGCTTGTAGTGTCTGGTATGATTTAAAATTCAGTCAATTCGTCTACAGTTTGCTGCGGATGACTTAAAAGATTAAAAAAATCCTCAGACACTGTGTAGCGTAACGGGTTCGAAGTCCGACGCTTTAACCTCACCGAGACATTTCTGAACACCCTGTATCTTCCAGAGGAAAAGAAGAAAAGGGGTCCCTTAGGAACTTGAGGAATCCCTCCCGTTATGGCTGGGAACCGAAAATAATGTATACAATTATCCCTGATTGAATGAATGTGGCTCATCACTTAACCCTCACCAAGATGAGAAAGCACGGGATAACGCTGGAAAAGACGTACGAGTCTCTTTAAAAGATGTTCAAGTTATTGCTCATTAATTTTTCTTTGAAGTTGAATGTTTGCTAGCTGTGTTTTACTTGGGTCGTCGGTTGTTGGTTGACTTTTTGTTTTTCTTTACATGCTCTTTTGTTTATACGTTTTCATCTCATTTGCAGGAAAAGTTTCAATTAAAAAAATTAAAAGACGGAGTATTATTGGCTTAAGTGAAGCGATCGAGGTCAAATACTATAGGCTGAATTTGAAATTTTATGCATGTTTTTTCCTGTCACTGTGGCCGAGTCTCTGTGTTATCTGTCAGTTTGGAACCTGATAACGTTCAAAATTTTGCCTTGGTTAGCTTGAAGTTTCATGACAAAGGAGCTCGATGCCCAAAATGTATGACTTCAAAGCTGTAATTCAGCTTCAGATATTAACCAAGATGTTAGGTTTTTATTTATTTTTAATCGCATCCACTACTGATGGCCGGCCTATAACATGATATCCAAAAGCTGCACTAATCAAAATAACACATGACATTTCGACGCCATTATTTTGAAAAAGATGCTGAGTAGTGGCTACGAAACGTTGTGAATGTGTTACGTTTACTTGCGCACCTTTTGGCTACCGTATTGTATGTGTTATTGACCGAGCGAGCGAAACGAGCTAGGTCGAATACTCTACTGAAATTAGATTTTATGTGTCTTTTAGTATGTGCTGTGAGTGTGTTTCTTTGGAAAGCGATACCGTTCGCAACTTTGTTCTGATTTGGTTGAAATTTCATGACAAGGGACGCTTTAGTGCATGAAATTCACGACTTCGAAGAAGTTTTCACCTCAAATATTTTTTGAGTTATTCTGGGTTTTCCGTTGGATGACTAAGCCGACTTTAGTAGAGGCGTTAAAGGTACATTCCGCCCGCCTTATAACAGCCACGCCCAGATCGCCATGCGCTCATGTTACCATCGCACCGTTTCGCGAGACTCGGAATAGTAATACATGGCCAGCTAAGATAGTAGCTGCGCCTCGCAGCGAGAAACTTAGCTACTATTTCAGTTGGCCTTGGGTGTAGTAGACGAAACAGCATGAACGCAAAAATTGTGTTGTCGTAAACCCGAAAGATTTTCGTATTTCAACAACACACTTTATAATTTTTTAGGCTAGTATATTATAATTTTTCTTCGGCGATCTAGTGGCATAAATAATTTTAAGTTTTACCTCATTAGTCTTTTAGATTTTTGATCTCATGGTAATTATTAGCAAACGATTAAAAATTAGTACATGCGCACACACAAATGAAACGTCACGGTTATGGTAAGGGACCGGTCATTATTTATCGCCGGGGGGGGGGGGGGCGAAGGAAAATGGGGGGTCATAACATTTTTGGACCCTCTCGAGGGGGGGGGTTATACATTTCTCAGGCCCCGTCAAGAAAGGGAGGTCAAAAACATACTGACCAACTGGAAGAAAAAGTCATTTTTGGACCTCAAAAAAGGCACTTTCAGCAGTCAAAATTTCTAAAAACGCCTCAGCTTCTCAGACCCCCATTATGTGAGTATTTACAAGATTAGGAAGCTATTAGTACCATTACTGCAAGTATAGTTTTTAAAAAAGGACTTTGTGGAAAAGCCTTGGTACTTGGTTTCTTGGCTTCTTCTGTCTTTCAGGTGCTGACTATGTTATGGATGCGGTCATACAAGCAAATAGTATGTTCATCATACTTATTGTATGAATCTCGACACGAGATAGGTGTAAGGAACATTTAATAGAACATTATAACCCAACATGTCTTTTCGTTAAAAATGAAACACTTTTCCTTACAGCTAATGGTAACTGTCGGTGTGGAGAGTAACTAACTTAATTTAGCTACAGGAATCATCTGCAGACAATCTCATTAGGTATACGAAAAGCGCTTTTTTGTTTGAGGGGGGGGGGGTGACAATTATTTTGGACCTTGAGTGGGGGGGTCAAGAATTTTTTCAGGGTCTCGAAGGGGTGGGTCATCGAAAATCTGGTGGTCACATTTTCATTTCCTCCACCCCCCCCCCCCCCGGCCATAAATAATGACCAGTCCCTAAGCGTGCAAAGGATCATATAATCGCAGGATATGCCATTAAATTAGTTCCCGATATTCAACAGAAAATCTCCTACACACCACATTTTAAAACGGATTTTTTGCATCCGATTGACTAACGGGAAGTAAACAGACCTTTGGGGCCGTACTTGATGCGGAGGATCGAGAAAAATAGCGTTGGGAGGAATGTATCTTTGAAGGAGTCTAATCTATAATGGCAGTGGCCCCGAGCGCTGCTTGACCAGCACACACCCATTTGCCGTAACACATGGTGGTTCAGAAGTAAGCAACCGTTGTCCATCGTTTCTTTCCCTTGTCCACTATCAAACTGAAATGTAGTGGGCATGTAGACCACGGACCATTCGTTCAAGGTCATGGCAACACTAACTTCTAAACCGTGATTACACCACCAGGTAAAATTGGAAAGTTGTAGAGAATCATCAGACAAGATCCATAAAAAGGAAACAGAATACAAATCCGAACAAAATAACGGAAAATCTGGACAAAACAAACCCTGACAAAGTAAGAGTCATCTGTCATCTAGAGCCCATTGTTTACACCCCCCCACCCCCTTCTCCTCTCTCGGATTCACGAAAGAATTGAAATGCGGTGGGCACATAAAATTGTGAGGGGGCTATTTACACACGCGATCGTGGCTGACTTTGGACCATTCATTCAAGGCCATCGTCACACTAACTTTTCAACCGTGCTTCCTGCACCGCCAATGTGAATTGGTGAGATGTAGAGAATCATCAGACAAGATCAATAAAACAAACAGAATGCAAATCCGAATGCAATAAGAGAAATTATGGTTAAAACAAACACTGACAACTTGGTAAGGATCATCTAGATTCCCTTGTTTTTAACCACCCCCTCCTCCTCCTCCCTCGGCTTCACGATAGAATTGAAATGTGGTGGGCACATAAAATTGTGAAGGGGCTATTTTGACACGTGATCATGGATGACTTTAGAGCATCCATTCTAGATAATCGTGACACTGACTTTTCAACCGTGATCCCTGCACCGCCAATGTCAATTGGAAGGTTGTAGAGAATCATCAGAGAAAATCAATAAAGCAAACAGAATGCAAATCCGAATAGAATAACGGAAGTTAAAACAAACCATGACAAAGTAAGGTCCATATAGTCTAGGTTCTAGAACCCGTTGTTTACCCCCCCCCCCCCCACGTAGAGTGCGTGAGATGCCACCACAGTGTATGTATTCTGCGGACTTTTGGGTATTTTGGTGGTGGTAGGCTGTACTTGTATTTTAGCTGACCGTTTACATCACGTTTTGCTGCATGTTTGTTTTGCCTGTAATCTTTGTAATTATGTATGGATTTACAGTTTCTTTTTTTTTATGTTGTTTTATGTTTCTTTACAGTTTCCGATTTACACTGGTGGTGTAGGAAGTATGGTTTAGAAGTTATTAGTGTCACGATGACCTTGATCGAATGCTCCAAGGTTAGCCATGATCAATAGCCACCTAACAGTTTGATGTGTTCGCCGCATTTCAATTCTATCGTGGGTCCGAGGAGGCGGAGGGGGGGGGGAGGAAAACAATGGGCTCTAGATAAATGACCCGTACTCTGTCAGGTTTTTTTGGCCATACCTTTCGTTATTCTGTTCGGATTTGCATTCTGTTTGCTTCATTGATCTTGTGTGATGATTCTCTACAACTCTCCATTTTACACTGGTGGTGTAGGAAGCACGGTTTAGAAGTTGGTGTTGCGATGACCTTGAACGGATGGTACAAGGTCAGCCGTGATCACCTGTCCATATTGCCCCCCCCCCCTCGGCCATTCTACATGTCGACCACATTTCATTTCGATACTGGACAAGGAAGAGAAACGGTGGGCACTGGTTACTTACTTCTGAGACACCCTGTATACCATACGGATAGTTTTTTAGTGTGAAGAATGCAGCAAGTATATGATTACAAACAGTAAAAATAGACACTTTTACTGCCAATTTCCCAAATTGTGAAACAGCATAGCCGCTTCTTTTATCATTTCTACAACAGATCTCTTGCGTAGTGGCAGAGCTATCCAGATGCGTGCATAAGACGGGTATTGAATTCCTTTGCCTCCTGCGGTGTTGGCTTGAAGGGTTCGCGTCGGAGTAAAATAATGTTTTATAGCAGCTCTCACTCGGCCGAGTATATGTTCTCTTCAATAGCATGCCATAGCATGCCACCTGGATACCACAAAGCCGTCCTCTGAAGCCTAAGACCATGTATCTGATATCTACCCCAAGACAAAACTTGTTAAGGATTTCCGCCAAGCTTTTCGGCCGTGTGAAGTCGTGATATAAAACGCCAAGCTCTTTCGTCAAGCTAATCCCACCGAGTAATAGTTCGAAGGTTTAATGAAATATATGAAAATTGCTTACTGCGCAATTTTCAATTATTGCATTTAACGTTTGAAGTCTTAATCGGTGGGATTAGCTTGACGAAAGAGCTTGGCGTTTGATATCACGACTTCACACGGCCGAAAAGCTTGGCGGGAATCCTTAACAAATTTTGTTTTGAGGTAGATATCAGATATTTGTGGTCCAAATTGATAAAATGAATTTTTTTTTTCTTAGCTCTTATGAGACAGAAACACCAATCTAGTTTTCTGGTCCATTTTTTTTTTGGTGGTTTTCGTTAGATTTTGAGGACAGCAGTCATCTTTTTTCAAATACTTAGGATTTCTTATTAGTACTGAAGTATCTCCTTGCAAACGCACGGATTTATTTAATGTTCAGTTTGGCTTTGTTGCATAATAACAATGTTTAAAACTATGTTTAACAATCAATTTGGTCGTTTGGAGCTCCCTAACCCCTGAACCACTTGACCAATTCGAAAGGCCCATATGAAAAGTGCGCATCTACAGAGCAATACCTGTAAAATGAGCTAAGAACCAGCTTTGTTCACCGCATGGAAGAATTTATTTTAGTGATACAAAAAAAAAGCGTTACTAGCATTGTGATTTATCTTCAGATGGCTGAAAACAGCCAAACTGCTTAGCTGTAAAGACACAACGTGTCTAGTTGTCGTCATGCTCATATATATATTTTATCTGGATGTTATCGTTTATCTTGGCGGGCGACACACTAGCTTGTGTCTTGATGCCTTCCTGTTTACAATATTACGGCTTCGAAGCAGGAATGGTACAAATCCTGTCATTTAACACACATCTGGAATCATGTTAACCGTCTTTTACAATTTAAGCCGCAAATCTCGCTCGGCCCAGTATTTGCGAGCGTCAGACTGTATTTCCCACTGATTTCAAAACCTTTTGGTAGTCATAAGACAAAATTCGATAGCCACGAAGAGACGCCAGAAGGTAGCCTACTAGGCCACTCCATTCTGCTGACCAACACGCAAGTGTTTCCCATCTGGCATAGTGCGCAGTTAATGAGTTTCGTATTTTCTAAACGTAGAAATGTGTTGCGTTAAACGTTATGTTATCATGGACATTCGATGGAAGCTACGGGGCTTGTGCCGTAGAACAACATTCTTGATGATATGGAGGAATGTAAGTATACTATACCATTGGTAAACGTAAAGTTTAAGCCTTTAATTATAGTGCACTCAGCTCAGTTTATTTTGGAGCCTTTTTTCTGAAACGTTCTCGAAACAAAAACTTAAAGTGGAACTATGAATAATAAAGCCAGTCGGCTACAACTTGGTTAATAAACAGAGATATGAACTTTTCCCCATGTTCTCCGAACTATGACGTCCGGTGGTCACTTTATTATGGCCGAGTGGTTATGCAGCGGAGGTCCCGAACCTTTCCAAACTGAGGGCCATGCATGTAACACAATAGCTTCTTTCGAGAGCCAGATTTCCTTGTCTATAGTTTGTGCCACATTATGTTTGCAGGAAAGTGACTGTACGATGCCGTGTTTCCTTCTACTATGCGTGAAAAAACATGTAAGTATCCCACTCGTAGACTCTAGTAGTAGGTGTTCAGAGTCTACAAGCGCGATATTTACGTGTTTTTTCACTCGTAATGCAAGGAAACGTGGTATCATACAGTTAGTTTCCTGCAAACATAATGTGGAACAAACAAATACAGTCCAGCGGGATCCAGCAGTGCCCATCCTTCCTGCCTCACCCCGTCTTCCTGCCCAGGTCCCAGGTCTACCGAGGAGTTACCTCACTCCACTAGTTCCACCTCCAGTTCCACATACCAGTTATGTTACGGCTTTGTAAATTATTATGACAGTATTTTTCAGTGAGAAGTTGCTCCTCACTAATTCTTCCCCTTGGCACCACTTTTTGGAACCGTCAGGTAGCTTCTCACTTGCCAATACATCGATATTGGGATTCAGGGACGTGCAGGAGGGGGGGGGGGGGGAGCAGGAGGGCTCTAGCTCCTGGTAAAGTGCCCAGTTTGTGAAAGAAAGTGCCCTTTTTTTCTAGTGGTGTAGAAAGGCAAATAACGGCTACGAAAGTGGTGCCAAGAGGGGCAGAAAACGTGTTCCAGTCCCAAAAAGGGAGGCAGTAAGAGATAAACACCAAAAAGAAAAAAAAAAGTCACCAGAAAAAAAGGTTTGCCCCGGGCCTCTCGGGGGCCTGTGCACGTCCCTGTTGGGATTTAACAGTGGTTTTAGTTATTCAGTCGTTCATCCTTTTAAAGGTATATCTTCCTTTCCGTGAAACTGGTAAAACCATGACTTCGTTCTGGAATGGCTGATGAGCATCTGCATGCACGGAAAGGAAAATATACCTTCAAAAGGACCAACAACTGAATAATAGCATGACATGGAAAATAAAGCACGGGCCGCACAAAACTGCTTTGCGGGCCGCATCCGGCTACTGGGATGTGGGTCGGGCACCCCTGGGTTAGAGCATCGGTAAGATGCTGAAGGTTGTTGTTTGCATTCCGCTTGCTCGGGCATTTGTGTATGTTGGGAAGAACTTTGAAAAATGGTGACACTACGTCGCTTTCTTCAGTGATGGAGGCTTTTGGTACTTTTTTTAATTTGTTTGTTTGCTATCTTGTACAACCCAATTCATATACATAATTACACAAGAGGTCATGCAACGGGCGTCAGCACCAGCACCGTGAGCAGCAGCAGGCACCACAAGTAGCAACGGCCCCGCGCGTCTGGTAGGAGGGAAAAGCATTGTGGGAAAGCTTATCATTCGCAGTGGGGGAGGGGGTTGAATCGCAGGATGCCCTGATTGAGTGAGCGAAGCAAACGAAAATCAGCGTTTGTTAGCCAGTGTGTGCAACTATTTGAAGAAACTTTATTCTGTCAAACATGGAAATACACGTGAGCTACCATACCTAACCAGTGTTGCAAATCGAGCATTCAATACCACCCAGCTACGGCTTTACTGGTGTTGGATATTGCTTTATACTGTGCTGGAACGCTATAAGGACTTCTTATTAGATGTGTAAGGGTAGGCTGTTGGTTACTCTATTCTTATAAAGTTATCGGTTGTTTTGGGAAATTGTGGGTTGCTTTATCTCTTGATTGTTCTTGGTTGCTTTATTTTTAGTTGTCTTAATTGGCAAGGTCTTGGTTCCTGTGTCTTGAGAAGTTCTTGTTGTTCGTGATTGATGTATTCTTAGCTTCTTTTGACAGGACCTTATAAGTGCGGCAGTAACTATCAGTTCCTTCCTAAAGCACCGAACAGAGCGAACAGAACGCACCAGTGTTAAGGACAGTTTAGCTCCAAACTTGACGTCGCGCGTGTGCAATGATGTTTCGTCATCCGTTCAGTACCTTCCTAAACTACAATACAGATCAACAAGCTCAGCAGAGTACTCGATACGTCATACCATCACCGCGACCAGATCTGGCTAATGGATTGGACCAGAATTGGCTAATAGATGTGACCAGGCGAGAGCAATGCCAAATTGCGTACCATCTCAGGGAGGTGGTTTTCTGGGGTGGAGGTTTGAGCATGCGCGAGCTAACAGTTTTGACGAAACAGATTCATCGCTGACGATGTTGACGTCAACCAAGCCGCATCAACACGGATATTAGCAGGGAATGAGCCAAACTGTCACCAACAGTGGTGCGTTTGGTTCGCTCTGTTTGGTCGTTTAGGAAGGTACCGTATGTAGTAATGCTCGCTTTTGTGTTCCGCCACTTATCACAAGGTCATCTAGGTGGGAAGCTGGTGATTTAGGTTCTTGCCTCCAGGCCAGTTGATTTAACATTGCCAAAATCGTATTTTACCAAAGCAGTGCTAAAAGACATCACTGACCTGGCACACGCGAGAACGGGCATGGAGCCAGGTGGCAAGACACGTAACTTCTATCCCTACATAGTGTAAATTTTATAACGTACGTTTCTATTTACGGTTTGGAAATATACATTACCTGTTAATTTTTGCATTCATCCTCGAATGCTGTCTTTCCTTAGAGGTTTTTTAGGGGTACAGATCCATCCAGCCGTGTAAGCCAAGTGTGTTTGCGTGAGAGCTCTCTTCCGTATAAAAGCAACGAATGGCGCCCGGAAGCTATATTTTCCCTCTACAGTTTATCGAGTTCGCATCCTTTCGTTTTTCCCTCCAATCAACCGAAAGCTCAAGTCCCATGTCAAGATCAAGGCCCTCGCTGAATGCTTCTCCAAAGAAGACTGTCCCGTCTCCAGCAAGCCCTCCACCCGCAGATCCTGATGTTGTCGTCGGCCCATCGCCCACATCACCAGCATATCCTTCGGGTTCTTCTTCGACCCTTTCGGAACCACCGCCTCATCGGTCAAGCAATCGAAAAGTAGCACCGGCTTCCCTCATCCAATGCGGTCAGCCTTTCAAGAAATCTCTAGCCCTTCGAAAAGCAATAGCTCGGCACAAGACATTGGATTCCCAATGAGCCTCAAACATCGCGTCCGGACCCCCGAAAGTCTTTCCATCCTGTTCTCCGTGCCGCTCCCATAGCCCGCCTTCGGAACCACCTTCTCCTCCCAGACTCTCTCGCCAAAGAAATACATGCCCTAATAGACAGAGCTATCTGAGACTTTCGTTACAAGCCTTGCCCTCAATAACGTCCCACAATGATTCTTACACCAAGAACTGGGTAACATCATCATCAAGCAAGTCTTCGCTCAAGCGGCACCGTTCTCCTCTTTTGGGACCTTCTAAACGTTGCCACCATGCTTCTTTGATTGTCCTTTTGGCTCCTGCGTCACGTCCGGTCTTTCAGCGTCCACCGACACCACCTCCGCGCCATAGGCACAGCCACCCTTTCGGTGTTCTAGCCCAGTGGCACCCAATTCTGAAAGCGAGCTTGATTCCACATCTGTATTAAATTCGTTCCGTCACGACTCCAACTCATCGTCCCCCCCCCCCACTCCTCATATTATCATAGAAACAATGAATACCAGCACTAGCTCGCCCTCAAAACCTTTCCTTTCGTCGACCATGAATTTTCCGACCGCAACCCTACTATGGTGGTGAGACGTCCCCCGTACATACTTTTCATTTTCGTATCACTATTTCTTCGTTTTGATATATCACACCAGTTTCACAATTATTTAATAAAAATTTTTCTTTTCCAGTACCCGTTGTAATTTCTCTGTAATTTCACTCAAGAGAGTGAAAGAGAATTTCAAAACAACTCCGTCCGTAAACCAACCATTTTTTTGTGTGTTCTTTCTAACCACAGACATGCCTACGTAATTCCGGGCCCAAAATAAAGGCGGGCAATTTAATTGTTTTTACTTCGTTTGTGCGTTTTGCCTGTTTATCACATCATCACTCGTATATTTAACATTTTTTTACCCTCTGGCAAATATTCACATTTTTCACACCGGCAGCATCCCTGCAAAGTTGTCGTGTAATACCTACTCTTCAACCAGAAATACTGAGATCAAATACAGTCACTAACATTTGTTTTGTAAATAACATCTTTAAGTGTGTGGATCTTTCTCAAACTACGAGGGAAAAAACCCAGAAAAAAAGCAGGGGGCACCCGGATTTGAACCAGGGACCTCTCGATCTGCAGTCGAATGCTCTACCACTGAGCTATACCCCCATGTCGGTATGATCCCATAAACTTCAGGATTCATTATTAAGACTTGTGACAGGTGTAGTGATGATTAATTTTCCGTACGAATTAGGGTACTTTGTAACGGAAGTTGATGAATCACTTGTTTGTTATTTTGGAATTTTCAACTTCATGTTTGCACTTCTCCCATTACCAAATTTCCTTCTGCTTATAGTGTCTGGCAGAATTCAAAACGAACCCCTTCCGGATCTCTACCTGCTGACAGATGCCTCCTTTCAGGGCTGGGGTGCTCACATTATTCATCACGAAGTTTCAGGTAAATGGACACAGGACAACAATGACCACATCAATGTTCTAGAGCTCAAAATCATTCTAACCGCCCTCCATCCCTTTGGAACATCATTTCAGGGAAGACAATTCAGGTCCAAGCAGGCAAAATGACTGTGATGGCCTACATGCGGAAGGAAGGATGCCGAAAACCCGACAACTTTACAACATATTATCAATGATCTTCGAACTATGCCTCCACCTCAACACAACGCTCCTCCTGCTCCATATACCGGACAACCACAACGTGATACCTCTCTCTTTCTCGTCGAAAGCCACCATCGGGAGAATGGACTGTGAAGAACTCCATCTACGAATCTCTTTTCAGCATCTGGGGCAAATCGATAGTAGAGCTATTCTCCATGAGGCACAAAGCCAGACTCCCCCATTTGGGAGTCCCAGACAACTAAGCATGGGCAACGGATGCACTAACGTTCCCTTGGCAGATCTCTACAGGTACCTCCTCCCTCTGTTCAAGCTTCTACCATAAGTCTTCCAGAAAATCGAGACTTGCCAAGGCATACTGTATATCTCCTAATAGCACCGAATTGGCCATCGGCAGCATGGTTCCCTCAACTTCTAAACCTCCTCGTCGATGACCCAAGAAGTCTTTCAGAGGTTCCAGACCAGCTGTTTCAAAGAAAGGGAACACATCTCCGCCAGAATCTCATTTCGCTGAACGTACACGGGTGGCTACTAGCATCAAACTCGTCAAAAAAGCTAGCATTTTTCAAGAACAAGCATTCAGAATTGCTAGCAACGCCATCAGAGAATTAACCAACAAAATTTACGACAGCCACTGGAAAATATGGTTTCGTTGGTGTAATGGGAGGGAAGGTAATCCAATCGATTCCCCTCTACCGGAACTCTTAATCTTTTTCACTGACCTCTTCAATGAAAGCTTGAAAGCCTCCAAAATTCTCGTTTACCGTTCAGCACTCAATTCCGTCTTAAATGCAGCCGCCAAGTCCAACCTCCTCGAAGACTTTTGCATTTCCTCTCTAATCAAGTCTTTCTAAATTGAACGCCCAACCGTACATCGACTCGTTCCTGACGGAGACCTTCCTGTGGCCTTAAACTCTCTCATGAAAGCACCTTATGAACCCTTGATGAGCAGTGGCTTAGGCACCTTAACATGCAAAGCCGTTTTTCTAATCACCTTAGCCGCCAGCTTACATTGCAGTGAAGTCCAAGTCTTATCCATTGACCCAACCTTCACTTTCTTTTATCCGAACTTCACACAAGCTCATCATCTTCCAAGACCCTCGTTTCGGGCAAAGGCCTAAAAACCTTGCGAACCATCAAAACCAATCATCAATCCAGTGCTAACTTACATAATCGGTGATGAACCTGAATGTTTGCTCTGCCCTGTTCGTGCATTACGATACTGCATCAAAAAAACAGAAAATGGTGAATTCTGCAAAGGTTGAAATCAACTCTTCCTACCCTACAAGAACCCCTTTGGTTAAACCACAGCAAGAATGATCGCCGCAACATGCATGGATCAAAAAGTCATCCAACATGCTTACGAAGACTCCAACCTTGACGTCTCCGACAACAACATTAGAGTTGCGGCACACGAAGTAAGGGCAATTTCAGCATCATGGGCATTCCACAACAACATCCCGGTTCCTGAGATACTCGCTGCAGCTTCCTAGAGAAACCAGTCTGCCTTCACCTCATATTACTTCCAAGATGACCAACCACGCCAATGGATTACACTGTCTTGGGCCAATTATCACCGCCGGATGTGTCATCAACCTCCCTCAAGCACTACGAAACAGAAGCAAGACCCAAGCTTTTAACAAACGGCCCTTTGCAGGGCCACCACATCCTACGAAAGAGATCCAAACTGCTGTTTCTTCTGTGTTGTTTTGAAATAAAATGCGAAGTTATGTAACGTTTTGGGGGGATCCAACTTGTAACCTTGGGTGCTTGTCAAGGTGGCATCCGCCGCTAGTTTTGACGAGGTCTACTATTAATGCAAAAATTAACAGGTCATTTATATTTCCAAATGGCAAATAGAAACAGTATTTTGCCGGCCCCCTGGATGGCTGGCTGAAAATTGTTTCTATTGCCGAATAGGAAATACGCATTACTAGAACCCACCCTACCTCCCCACCACCATGACATATCGAGAGTAAAAAACATGGCTTCGGCCACCATTCGTTACTTGTGCTCGTGCATGCACACTTGAGTTACCCAGCTGGGTGGATCTGTACCACTAAAAAATCTCTAGGGAAAGACAGCATTCGAGGAGTGAAAGCAAAAATTAACAGGTATTGTATATTTCCTATTAGGCAATAGAACCAATTTCAGCCGGCGTCCAGGGGGCCGGCAAAATACTGTTTTCCACAAACTTACTCATTTGACAACTGCCGATTGGGGTCGCGACTAAACACGAGTGGTGGACCGTGTGGTAGAATTGGCGTGGAGACTACTTTATGTCGGTCAGGCTAGTGGTAAAATCTTGGTTGCTGTTTTCTTGAAAAGCCTTGCGCTTGGCTCCCGTGATTAGAACTGCAGATCTTTATGGTTGAAGTAGGGGTATCCTAGTGGGTATTCTCGTTCGCCTTTTAGTCGTTGGTGTACTCCTAGTTTGTATGGGTAATGAACTACAGGGGTAATTTTTTCCACTGGCAAACAGGAAAATAATTACTTGTGTATCTAAATTCCCGCTCCTTTTGAAATCCCCTAAACGCAAAAATTGCGATGGTCGTCTGTTTCATAAACCATTTCGCTCAATTTAAGTTCATTTTATGCCAACAGGTAGTGCCACAGTTTTGAATATCTAAAAAAAAAAAAACACATAACACCCCCCCCCCCCCCCATTTTAGCGGAGAGTTTTGAGTTTGGACCTGAAGCAGACACAAAGCCCAAGAATTGAAATTTTTTCCCCCACCATTTTACAGTTATTTTAGGTAAACGTGTTTGCATTATTGGCGGCGGAGCAAGTGGCCTTGCAGCAATCAAAGCATGTTTAGAAGAAGATCTGGTACCAATTTGTTACGAAAAGTCATCACACATAGGTGGAATGTGGAAATATAGGTAAGTGTAATCAGGGAAAAACAAACTGTAAAGGAAAGAGCTACATTCTTTTTTTTTTGTCTGGAGAACTTATCTGGGTGCAATCGAGGCACGCGAGATCAATTTAAATCTCCTCAAAACAAAATTAGTTAAGGATTCTCGCCAAGCTTTTCGGCCGTTTGAAGTCGTGATATCAAACGCCAAGCTCTTTCGCCAAGTTAATCCCACCGAGTAATAGCTCGAATGTGAAATGAAAATATCTGAAAATTGCTTACTGCGCAATTTTCAAGAATTTCATTTAAACTTAAGAGCTTGACGTTTGATAACACAACTTCAAACAGCTGAAAATTTGGCGAGAATCCTTAACAAGCTTTTTTTGGGGGGAGATATCACACAGTTTAGGCAAAAATTGATAAGAGCCATTCATTTCTTATCTGTTTCGACAGGAAAGGTCGAAATACCAGGGACACCCTTTATTTTTTTTTGTTCTCGTAGTTTTTTTTTTTTTAAGTGGGTCTTTGTCGAGATATTCACCGAGATTACACTTTGGTTGCTTTGTGGTTGCTTTGTGATGCTTTGTGGTTGCTTTGTGGTTGCTTTGTGGTTGCTTTGTGTTGCTTTGTGGT